>CANXYI011659838.1:0-18961 GCA_948208565.1 Hura crepitans
TCCAATAACATGTTTTTTGATGGTTTTTGAGGTGATTAAAGAAGGGGAAAGCTTAAAGGAAGTAAGAGGAAGCAATCGTGTAAAGAGGCTAGAATTTAATGCTTAAAGGCCTTAAAGTGGAGACTATTTTCTTCCTTGTAAGTTGAGGTATGTGGAATTAGGTATTTTCATGATGCTAATGAACTTTAAGGGCTAGACATGTACTCTAAAAATTGGATGCTTTGGTGCTCCTTTAAATGATACTTAGATGCTTGAAAGGAAACTTGTAGTGTAATGTCAAATTAATGTATGAAATAAAGAATTGGCTTAGTGATGGTAAGTTATGCTTGCTGGCCAAGATACTTAGGGAGGTAAATTATGTGGATATGTGGGTTCGAAATAATAGTAAGGTGATCAATTTGCTTGTGAAATGGAATAGTGGGGTGTATTACCAAAGATGATTGAATTATATGCATTTTATGGCTTTTTAGTGAGTGGGCGAGAGGGTTATAAACCATAAGTGTGTGTGTGTGCAAGTGATTAAAGGCATTTTGATGGTGATACATGATTAAAGTGTTGAAACTATGATGCATGACTTTAGGATTGAGCAATGAAATCACACTTAAAGTACAATTCTCTTAGGACCTGAGACCTTTTGCATAGTATGGCATAAAGTTTGCTTGCCTAATATATGCATTAATGTGTATTAGACTTTGGCACCTTAAATTTTGATATATTGATCATGAAATGGTTAAGTTAAATTGGTATGAATTTAGTTAATGTACATATTTAATTTGGCATGAAATATAACAAAGAAATGGCATGAAAGATGATTTGAAGGATGAACTTAAACTTGACTAGAAAAGGGTTTTAAAAGTGACTTAAAATGTGCCTTTAAGGGCTATGGCTTGTGAGTACATAAGATGCCTATAATTTATGCCAATTAGGGCTATAATTTGTGATTAATGTAATAGCATTTGAGCATATGCTTTGGCTTTAGAAATGGCCTAATGATTGTATGGCTTAGGCCCTATGAACATTGTGAAAATACTATTGAAAATTGCATAGAAAAAGGCTGAGAAATGAACCTAAAAGAGTGTATTAAAAACTTACCGTAATAACCTATAACTATCCAGTTGTCCATTACTTGAATCAAAAATACCAAATGATAACTCCTTGTGAATAGGGTGTATAGGCAATGACCTTTAGTGTTTCAGAGGTATAAATTTTCTATTGATTTGATTGATATGCCTTTTAATGAGTTTGATGTAATCCTTGGAATGGATTGGCTAACTGAGCTTTAAGCCATAATTTACTATAGAAATAAGAAATTGACCCTCCATATTATAGAGGGATAGACAGTGGCAATGGATGGTGAGAGGAGTCTTTTGAATAATGTTATATCTATTGTTAGAGCATAAAAACTTCTCTAGAAGGGTTATGAGGCATATTTAGCCAATGGTATTGACTTGAATATTTCTAACTCTAATTTGGCACATATTCTAATTATTTCTAAATTTCTTGATGTATTTGCTAATGAACTACTAGGCTTACCACCTCAAAGAGAGCTAGCTTTGAAATTGAGATATATCTTGGTATATCTTTAATATTCATTGCTCTTTATCGAATGACACTTACTGAATTAAAAGAAATGAAGGTACAATTGCAAGACCTATTAGACAAGGGTTTTATTAGACCCAATGTATTTCCTTAGAGAGCACATATACTATTTATAAGGAAGAAAGATGGGTTGCTGAAATAACGTATTGATTACAGGCAGCCAAACAAGATGATTGTGAAAAATAAATATCCATTGCCTAGAATAGATGGCCCTATTGATCAGTTGAAAGGTGTAGGTGTGTTCTTAAAGATTGATCTATGATCTGGATACCATCAGCTAAGAATTAAGGAGGTTAACATTCCTAAAATTGCCTTCCAAACCCGATACGGGTACTACGAGTTCTTAGTGAAGCCATTTAGGCTCACCAATGCACCAACAACTTTTATAGATCTCATGAATCGAGTTTTTTATCCTTATTTATCAGTTTTGTGGTGACATTCATAGATGATATTCCGGTATATTCTAAAAACTAGGAAGAGCATAAAAATCATTTCAGGGTTATATTACAAACCCTAAGAGAAAAATTATTGTATGCTAAGCTTAGCAAGTGTGAGTTTTTGCTGGGTGAAGTTGCTTTTCTATGGCACATAGTTTTAGTAGAGGGAATTAGAGTTAACCTTAGTAAAGATAGTGTTAGAATGGGAACCACCAAGGAATGTAATAGAAATAAGAAGTTTTTTAGGATTAGTTGGGTATTACAGGAGATTTGTTAAAGGATTCTCCATCATTGTCACTCCTTTAACTAGATTGATTAGAAAGAATGTGAGATTTGAGTGGGATTATAAGTGTCAAGCCAACTTTGAGAAATTAAAGAAGATGTTAACAGAAGCTCCTATCCTGATTCAACATGAATAGGGTAAGGATTTCATATGTATAGTAATGCTTCATTGAATGGCTTGGGATGTGTTTTAATATAAGGTGGAAAGGTAGTAGTTTATGCTTCAAGGCAGTTGAAGCCACATGAGAAAAACTATCCCACTCATGGCTTAGAGCTAGTTGCTATTGTTTTGTTTTGAAAATATGGAGGCACAATTTGTATAGAGAGAAATGCTATATATATACAAATCATAAAAGTTTGAAATACCTCCTAACTTAAAAAGAACTGAATTTGAAACTGAGGAGGTAGTTGGAATTGATAAAGGACTGTGACTGCTTGATTGATTACCACTCAGGGAAAGCAAATGTAATGGCAGATGCTTTAAGCAAAAAGTTTATGATGGCTTTGAAAGCTATGAATGCTAAATTGCAGTACACATCAGAACATGCTGTGTTTGTTAAACTATAAGTGAGACCAAATTTTAGATAATAGATTAAGTAAAATTAGTTGAAAGATGAACATCTGGTTTAAATGGCAAGTAAAATTAAAGAGAAGGCCACAGGGTTTGAATTGATATAAGACAGGTGTCTATATTATCATAATAGGTTATATGTACCTATTATAGATGACTTGAGGTTATAGATATTAAAGGAGGCATATAAAGCTCCTTATTCTATGCATTCTAGGGGCATAAAAAAGTATTTTGATATAAAGTCTCATTATTGGTGGCCTAGTATGAAAAGAGATGTGTTAAAGTATGTTGCAAGGTGTTTGACATGCCAATTAGTGAAAGTTAAACACCATATTCCCTCTAGATTACTGCAGCAATACCGGAACAGAAATGGGAAAAGTTAACCATGGATTTTGTGATAGGTTTACTTTTGACCAGAGGAAAATGTGATGTTACATAGATGATTATTGATAAATTGGCAAAGATAGCTCACTTTATCCTAGTCAGAATGGATTATTCCTTAGAGAGGTTAACTAGACTATATATGTATGAGATAACCAAGTTACATAGTGTGCCACAAACTATCATTTTTAATAGGGATCCTCGCTTCACTTTCAATTTTTGGAAGAAGCTGCCGAAAGCATTAGGCACTAAATTGGCCAATATCACAGCTTTTCATCCTTAGATTGATGGGTAGTCAGAGAGATTGTTACATATACTTGAAGATATATTATGAGGATGTGTTACTGAGTTTAAAGGTAACTAGGGTTAGTACTTATCTTTGGAAGAGTTTGCCTATAATAACAGTTACCAATCTATCTTAGGAATGGCCCTATATGAAGCATTATATGGCAGATGATGTAGAACTCCCTTATATTGGAGTGAAGTTAGGGAAAATAAGATTTCTAGTATCGATTTATTCAGAGATTCAAAAAAAAGTAAAGGTAAATAGTGACAAGCTAAAAGCAGCTGTTGAAAGATAGAAATCATATGTTGATCTAAAGTGGAGAGATTTTGAGTATGCAGTTGGTCACAAAGTATTCCTGAGGGTTTCTCTATGGAAAAAGGTGTTGAGTTTCAAAAAACCAGGGAAAATTGAGTCTTAGATTTATCGAACCTTATAAAATTACAAACAGGGTTAGACCTTTAGCATACAGGGTGGCATTACCACTAGAGCTGTAATAGATACATAATGTTTTTCATGTCTCTATGCTCAAAAGGTATAGATTGGATCCATCACATGTGATTTCCACGACAAATATTGAAGCATAGCCTGATATGAGTTATAAAGAGGAACCAGCTTAGTTTTTAGGTCGTGAAGTAAAGGAATTATGGAATAAGTCTATACAACTAGTTAAAGTGCTATAGAGACACCATAATACTCAAAAAGCCACATAAGAGCCATAAGAACAGATGAAAGCCCAGTATCCTCACATATTTGCTTTAGTTAAGTTTAAAGATGAAATTTTCTTAAGAGGGAAAGAACTATAATGCCTATGTTACGAGGCTTTGTGAATAGTGCCACTAGGTCCGAGAAAGTGTGCTAGGGGTGCGAGGTCATTTACATGTATATCGAGGCAATGGCATTAGTTATGAAACTTTGAGGGGCTCTAGATAGATAAAAAATGCAAATTTCAAAAATTTAGTAGAATGAATAATTCATTTCATGCTGTAAGCTACCAATCTACATAATAAAATTTTTTTGGGTCAAGAATGACCCAGGAGGTGCCTAGATAGACCCAAAAAATTAGACCTTAAAGCTCAAAAATTCCACTGAGTCAATTGCTAAAAGAATTTTTGAATTCTAAGGTCGTTTGCAAGTTCTCGTAATTTTCAAGTTTGGCATGCAAATTGAGACAGTCTGAAAACTATCCTATTGATGGAATTTGGATGCAAAAATTTACAAGCATGTAGAGCATATTAAAATATGAATTTTAAAACAAATGTTGTAATTTTTCAAGGTCCATGTGAATTTTGGTGAATTTTTGAAGTTTTTCTAAAAAATCAAGTCATTTCGAGATGGTTTAGTTAGTTGCAGGACCCACTTGCACTAGGCCAATTGGCCTAAGGGCCATGCCAAGTGTTAAAAGAGAGTGACAAGTGGAAAACGCACTCATTTAAAAAGGAAATTTTTTCTTTTTTCTGCCTAGGAATTGACGCCATCTTTAGGTTGAGAGACCATTTCCATTATCTTCCTCTATTCCTTTCTACAACTTCTCACCACTAAATTTTTTTTTTGGGATGTTAGGGACATGAAGGAAGAAGAATTACTGGAAAAGGACATCTCTACAATTAATTAAAAATCCTCAAAGTTGTAAGGTCAAAAGCAATATTGCAAGTGAGTTTGGTGAGTTCTATGGTATTTTTCTTGGATCTGCTTTATTTTTAGGCTATTAATGGCTATTTAGGATGCCTAAGGTCTAATACCATGTGTTTTGATGGTTTTTGAGGTGATCCAAGAAGAGAAAAGCTTAAAGGTAGGAAGAAGAAGCTACTATGTAGAGAGGTTAGAATTTGATGCTTAAAGGCCTTAAAGTGGGGACTATTTTCTTCCTTATAAGTTGAGAAGTGTGGAGTTAGGTATTTTCATCATGCCAATGAACTTTAAGGGCTAGACATGTACTCTAGAAATTGGATTCTTTGGTGTTCCTTTTAATGATAGTTAGATGCTTGAATGGACACTTGTAGTGTAATGTAAATTGATGTACGAAATGAAGAATTAGCTTAGTGATGGTAAGTTATGCTTGCTAGCCAAGATAATTAGAGAGGTAAATTATATGGACATATGGGTTTAAAGTAATAGTAGGATGGTCTATTTACTTGTGAGATAGAATAGTGGGGTGTACTACCAAAGATGATTGAATCATGTGTGTTTGATGGCTTTTTAGTGAGTGGGCGAGAGGGTTATGAACCATAAGTGTATATATACAAGTGATTTAAGGCATTTTGATGGTGATACTTGATTAAAGTGTTGAAACTATGCTACATGTCTTTAGGAATGAGCAATGAAAGCACACTTAGAGTATAATTCTCTTAGGACCCAATTGCTTTAGCATGGTATGGCAAAAAGTTTACTTGTTTACTATATGTATTAATGTGTATTAGACTTTAGCACTTTAAATTTGATATTTTAATCATAAAATGGTTAAGTTAAATTGGTATGAATTTGGTTAATGTACATATTTAAATTGGCAAGAAATATAACTAAGAAATGGCATGAAAGATGATTTGTAGGATGAACTTAAACTTGACTAGAAAAGGGTTTGAAAAGTGACTTAAAATGTGCCTTTAAGGGCTATGGCTTGTGAGTACATAAAATGCCTATAATTTATGCCTATTAGGGCTATAACTTGTGATTAAATGTAATGGCATTTGAGCTTATGCTTTGGCCTTAAAAATGGCCTAATGATTATGTGGCTTAGGGCTGATGAACATTGTGATAATACTGTTGAAAACTAAATAGAAAAAGGCTAAGAAATGAAACTAGAAAAGCCTATTAAAAACTTGCCATAATGACCTATAACTGTCTAGTTGACAATTACTTGAATAAAAAATACCACGAGATAGTAAATGATAACTCCTTGAGAAATAATTATGGAATAAATTCAAGCATAATACACCATGATTTTTGGCAATTATAATACTTAAAAATTCTTATGAGAATTTACCCAGTACAACTTAATTACAGCTATACCAAACCGGGCTAAATTTTAATTATGCCATAAAAATTATATCTATCTATTATTCACTTAGTAATATTATAAGAAGTTAATCAATAAAGAAATAAATAGAAATTGAGTTGCTTAGCCCATTAGTTAGACACCCATTGGATGGGTTGACCGGTCAACTTAGGGATTTTAGCAATTGCTATATTGTCTATTTTTTGATAGGGCTAGTATAGCTACCTAGGTCCCAATTAGGGCCGTTGTACTATTCTATTAGGTAGGCAACATTTTACCTTTACCACCTAATGTCAGCTATTAAATTTTGCTGGTGCAGCAGCGTAGGTCCAAAAGGGCCACTACATTAGTTTGTTAGACTGACTAGTCCGCTAGGTAAACACAGTCAAACCATCTTTGACCTTTAAAATAAGGCCGGAACAGTGGCGAAGGTCCTAGAGGGCCACTATACTATTGTATTAGATAGACTACTTAGCTAGGGAGACCACACCTCATTGTCTGCACCTTAGGTGCTATAACTTAATTAAGCCGGTGCAGCAGTCAGGGTCCATAATAAGGGTCACTACACTATTTTATTCCCTCTAGGTCTAGTGTATGTTAGTGTTGTCTTTCTAGATGGACCAATAGAAATAAATTAAATATCAAAAATATAAATTACATGTGATATTGGAGTATGATACAAGGTATAATATGATACAATCAATTGAATAACTGGGTAAAACACTTGTGGGGGCATTTTGGTAATTTTACATATGCAATACTTATTGGCTTAATTATGAAAGATTATTCATGCAATTTTTAATAATAATCTTAAAACTATGATTTATATGAGTTAAAATGATTAACTGTATAATTTACTGACTAGAATACATATAGGGGCAATTTGGTAATTATGCATGTTAGTAACTTAAGTTGTACCTTAAAAATCAGAATAACTCGACAATGTAATCATACATGCATGGATAACTACCTAACATGGTTAAAATATTTGAGTTCACTAGTGAGTTTATTATACACTCAGCGTACCTATTTTGATGCGTAGGTAATTAGAACTAGGATGTAGCCTCGTAAAGCATGTATCAAAGTTTAGATGTTATTCATCAGAAGGTTGTTGATGTATATTTTGTATACTTTTGAACTCTATGCACATAAGTGGGAAATTGGTGTCATGTATGTAAGGGACACATAATGAAGTTATACAGGTACAACCATGCTATAATAAACTAGTTATTAATCTTTTTGAGTATGTATAGCCTTTGTTGATGATATGCGAGCTTGAGGCTCAAAATTGTGTTTTTCTCTTTATTGTGGCCTAAGGACTATGTTGAGATGTGATAGGATGGTGATTTTAAGCTCATACTTGAGGGACTAGAAGGGTTTAGGAGAGGTGGAAATGTGATATAGAAGTGTTTTTAGAGGTTCAAATTTTTGGATAGTGACCCGAGTAGCTGTTATGCTACCGAATTTTAGGAAAAATCTAACTTACTTGAAATTAATCTGTATTGGCATGAACATTATGGCATGAACCTGAAGGAACCATAGGAATTGATAGAACTAAATTTAGAGCCAGAATAAATTAAATAGTACAAATAAGTAAGATAGGTGACTTAGTGGGAATCACACCGCTTATTAGGTTTCTTTAGGAATCCAATAGGGGGTGTCACATTTTATGGTATTAGAGCATAGGTTTAATGTTCCTAGGTAAAGTACATGAGTGCAAATGTCCAAGTCCTCTAAATTGTTATGCTATATAAGGCTAATAATTTACTCTTTTTGCAATAAGCATATGGCTGATCAAGTACCTAAAGGAGGGGCTAAGGAAGTGGCTAGTTTTGCCCTTACTACTTTATAAGAGGTATACAATACATTAGTACTTAAACCCAATGATGCTACATAATAGCCATAGCCACAAGTGCCTAGTTAATATTAGGCAGAGGCATCTCTAACTTTGTTAAAGCATATAGTAAATTTGCTTAGATATACTTTAGCTAATGCTACTCCACCTTCACCTCGTCTAGCTCCAATATCACATCTACCACTAGCTCCTCCATTGAAAACTCCTTTAGAAAGGTTAAGGAAGATGGAAGCTATTGATTTCTTAAGGAGGAAGGAGGATGATGCTGTTAGGGTTGAATACTAGCTACACAGGATATTTAGAGTCTTAGAGTAGTTAAATTGTATAGAAGTAGAAAATCTTCAGTGTGCCACTTATTTTCTCCAAAAGGAAGCTTATAATTGTGGAACACTATTAAGAGAAGAAAAGCACCTGCAGAGTTGACTTGGGAATTTTCCTTATGAAGTTTAGAAAGAAGTACATACCTGACTCTTACAAGGATAACATGAGACAGGAATTATTAGATTTAAAGCAGGGAAGGAGAATACTTTACTAGTCTAATGAATTTCACTAAAGAGTTCATTCCCAATGAGGAAGAGAAGTGTAAAAGATTCTTAGCAGGACTAAATATAGAGCTAAGGATGCATATAGCAAATCCTTGAGAGAGAGAGTTTGTAGTACTGGTGTCAGCTAAATATGACATAAAAGAAATGATGCAAGAAAAGAGGGATTTCTTCTAAAGGAAGAGGTAGTTCATTATGGGATAGTAAGAAAGGGAGAGAGTGTCAATCACAGATGCAGTCTCAACCTAGGTCCTAGTATTAGTCAGGGTATTAGTGGTAAAGAAAGGCATAGACCTAGAGGTCTAGAAAAGCTTATATAAGTAGACATCAATTACCTCCTCGGACTGATAGTGCTCCTAGTACAAGGGGTAATAGGAATGGACCTTCAACTTATGATACTTGTCAGAAGAAGCATTGGGGGCTATGTAGATTAGTCAAAAAAGGGAAGTGTTTCCACTGTTGTGTTAGAGACCATTATAGAAGATGGTGTCCTCAAAGGCAGGTAGAGGGTGCTTAGACACATGCATCTAATGTTACACCTTAGAATAAGGGTTAGAGACAAAATAGAGGAGAGCAGCCTAGTACTAGATAGGGTGCTAGATTTAAAGCTCATGCTCCAGTTAGGTAGTATACTATGAGAACCGGAGAAGAGGCTGCAGCACTAGACATTATAACTGGTAACTTTTTATTTATTTGATGTTCCAATTTTGGCTTTGATAGACCCTAGTTCTAAACATTCATATGCATGTACTACATAAGCATAGAATAGGGGGTTAGAGCCTAAGCATGTTGGTGTAAACATTAGAGTTAGTAATCTTATAGGCCAGTGTGTGATTGTGAAAATGGTGTATAAGCAATGCCCTCTAGTGATTTAAGGGTATAAATTTTCTACTGAGTTGATTGATTTGCCTTTTAATAAGTTTTATGTAATCCTGGGAATGGATTAGCTAACTGAGCATTGAGCCATAATTGACTATAGACATAAGAAATTGTCCCTCTAGACTACAGAGGGATAAACAGTGGTAGTGGATGGTGAGAGGAGTCTTTTGAATAATCTTATCTCCACTATTAGAGCACAAAAACTTCTCTTAAAGGGTTGTAAGGCATATTTGGCCTATGCTATTAACTTGAATATTTCTAACTCTAATTTGGCACATATTCCAATTATTTCTAAATTTCTTGATGTATTCCCTAATGAGCTACTAGGCTTACCACTTCAGAGAGAATTGGACTTTGAAATTGAGGTATATCCTAGTATAACTCTAATATGCATTACTCCTTATCGAATGGCACTTGCTAAATTAAAAGAACTAAAGGTACAGCTATAAGACCTATTACACAAGGGTTTTATTAGAGCCAGTGTATTTCCTTAAGGAGCACTTTTACTGTTTATAAAGAAGAAAGATGAGTCACTTAGATAATGTATTAATTACAGGCAACTAAATATGATGACTGTGAAAAATAAGTATCCATTGCCGATAATAGAAGACCATTTTGATCAGTTAAAATGTGCAGGTGTGTTCTTAAAGATTGATCTAAGATCTGGATACCATCAGTTGAGAATTAAGGAGGCTGACATTCCTAAAACTACCTTCTAAACCCAGTACAGGTACTATAAGTTATTAGTGATGCCATTCGGGCTCACTAATGCATCAGTACCTTTTATGGATCTCATGAATAGAGTCTTTCAACCTTATCTAGATTAGTTTGTGGTGGCATTCATAGATAATATTCTAGTATATTCTAAAAACTAGGAAGAGTATGAACAACATCTCATGGTTATATTACCAACCCTGAGAGAGAAATTATTATATACTAAGCTCAGCAAGTGTGAGTTTTGGCTGAGTGAAGTTACTTTTCTAGGGCACATAGTTTTAGCAAAGGGAATCAAAGTTGACCTTAGTAAAGTAAAGGCAGTGTTAGAATGGGAACCGTCTAGGAATGTAATTGAAATAAGAAGCTTTTTGGGATTAGCTGGGTATTAGATGAGATTTTTAAAGGATTCTCTATCATTGTCTCTACTTTGACTAGACTGATTAGAAAGAATGTGAGACTTGAGTGGGATGATAAGTGTCAAGCTAGCTTAAGAAATTAAGGAAGATGTTGATAGAATCTCCTATCCTGATTCAGCCTAAACAGGATAAGGATTTTACAGTGTGTAGTGATGCTTCTTTAAATGGCTTGGGATCTATTTTGATGTACGGTGGAAATGTAGTAGCTTATGCTTCAAGGCATATGAGTAGAACTATCCCACTCATGACTTAGAGCTAGTTGCTATTATTTTTGCTTTGAAAATATGGAGGCACTATCTGTATGGAGAGAAATACTACATATATAAAAATCATAAAAGTTTGAAATATCTCCTCACTCAGAAGGAACTGAATTTGAGATTGAGGAAGTGGTTGGAATTAATAAAGGACTATGACTGTCTGATTAATTACCACCTAAGGAAAGCAAATGTAGTGGCAGATGCTTTGAGCAGGAAGTTTATGATGTCTTTGAAAGCTATGAATGCCAGATTACAGTACACTTCAAAACATGTTATGTTAGTTGAGCTATAGGTGAGACCATATTTTAGATAGTAAATTAAGGAAAATTAGATGAAAGATGAATAGTTGGTTCAGATGGCAAATAAAGTTAAAGAGGGGAAGGCCAAAGGGTTTGAATTGATAGAAGACGAGTGTCTGTATTATTAGAATAAGTTGTGTGTACCTAGTACAGATGACCTAAGGTTACAAATACTAAAGGAGGCACATGAAGCTCCTTATTCTATACATCCTGGGGGCATAAAGATGTATTTAGATTTGAAGTCTCATTATTGGTGGCTTGTTATGAAAAGAGATATGGCAAAGTATGTTGCAAGGTGTTTGACATGCCAATAGTGAAAGCTGAACACCAAGTTCCCTTTAAATTACTACATCATATAGTAATACTAGAGTGGAAATAGAAAAAGGTGACCATGGATTTTGTGATAAGTTTACCTTTAACTAGAGGAAAATGTGATGCTGCATGGATGATTTTTGATAGATTAACAAAGATAGATCACTTTATCCTGATCAGAATGGATTATTCCTTAGAGAGGTTTGCTAGACTATATATAGATGAGATAGTCAGGTTAAATGGTGTGACATTGACTATCATTTCTAATAGGGATGCTTGCTTCATGTTTAGATTTTGGAAGATGCTGCAGGAAGCATTAGGCACCAAATTGGCCTATAGCACAGCTTTTTATCCTTAAGCTAATAAACAATCAGAGAGGGTAATTCAGATACTTAAAGATATGTTGTGAGGATATACAATTGAGTTTAAGTGTAACTCGAATCAGTACTTATCTTTGACAGAGTTTGCCTATAATAACAATTACCAGTCTAGCTTAGGAATGGCCCCATATGAAGCATTATATCGAAGATGATGTAGAACTCCCTTATGTTGGAGGAAAGTTAGGCAAAATAAGATTTCTATTATGGATTTAGTTAGAGATACGGAAGAAAAAGTGAAGTTAATTAGGGATAGGGTGAAAGCAATTGTTGATAGAAAGAAATCATATACTAATTTGAAGTAAAGAGATTTGGAGTATGTAGTTAGTGATAAAGTTTTCCTAAAGGTTTCTCTATGGAAAAGGGTGCTGAGGTTCTGAAAAAAGGGGAAATTGAGTCTCAATTTTATCGGACCCTATGAAATTACAGAAAAGGTTAGACCTCTAGTGTATGTGCTAGCTTTACCACCTTAGCTACAATAGATACATGAAGTTTTGCATGTCTCTATGCTTAGGTGGTATAGATCAGATCCATCACATGTGATTCCAATAG
Source organism: Hura crepitans (assembly GCA_948208565.1). Taxonomy (NCBI): domain Eukaryota; kingdom Viridiplantae; phylum Streptophyta; class Magnoliopsida; order Malpighiales; family Euphorbiaceae; genus Hura; species Hura crepitans. Next base: position 12,755 of record CANXYI011659838.1, read on the forward strand.
CAGATATTGAAGTATAGCCTGATCTGAGTTATGAAGAGGAACCAGTTTAGATTTTGGCTCGTGAAGTAAAGCAATTCTAGAATAAGTCGATGCCACTAGTTAAAGTGCTATGGAGGCACCATAATACTAAAGAACCTACCTAGGAGCTAGAAAAACAAATGAAAGCTTAGTATCCTTACTTAATTACTATAGGTAATTTTGAGGATGAACTTTTCTTAGGGGGGAACAACTATAACACTAGTGTTTTGAGGCTATGTGAATAGTGCTACTAGGTTTGGAAAGTGTGCCCAGGTTGTAGGGACACTCACACATAAATCAAGGCAATAGCACTAGTCAAGAAACTTTGAGGGGCTCTGAATTGATGAAAAAGGCAAAATTTAAAAATTTAGCATAACCAATAATTCATTTTGAGCTATAAGCTACCTATCTATTTAATAAAAAAAATTTTAAGGCTAGGAATGACCTGAGATATGCCCAGACGGATCCAAAAATATTAAACCTTGAAGATAAAAAATTTCACTGAGTCCATTAGTTAAAGAATTTTTGAATTATGAGGTCGTTTGCAAATTCTCGTAATTTTTAAGGTTGGCACCCAAATTGAGGTAGTCTAAAAACTATCCTATCAATGGAATTTGGTCACAAAATTTTATGAGCATGTAGAGGGGACTAAAATATGAATTTTGAAATAAATGGTGTAATTTTTCAAGGTCCGTGTGAATTTTGGTGAAGTTTTAAAGTTTTGCCAAAAAAATTGAGTCATTTCAGGATGGTTCTATTAGTCGTAGGACCCACCCACACCAAGTTAGCTAGCCTAAGGACCATGCTAGGTGTTAAAGGAGAGTGACAAGTGGAAAACCCACTCATATAAAAAGGAAATTTTTTCTTCTTTTTGCCAAAGAACTGATGCCATCTTTAGGTTAAGAGATAATTTTCATCATCTTCCTCCATTCCATTCCACAACTTCTCACCATTTAAATTTATTTTGGGATGTTAGGGACATAGGGAAGAAGAATTACTAGAAAAGGACATCTCTATAATTAATTAAAAATCCTCAAAGTTTTATGGTTAGAAGCAGTCTAATAAGTGATTTTGGTAAGTTTTATAGTCTTTTTCTTGGATTTTCTTGGCTCTTTTAGGCTGTTAATGTCTATTTATGATGCCTAAGGTCTAATACAATGTGTTTTGATGGTTTTTGAGGTGCCATGTGTTTTGATGGTTTTTGAGGTGATTCAAAAAGATAAAAGCTTAAAGAAAGGAAGAAAATGCTACCGTGTAAGGAGGCTGGAATTTGATGCTTGAAGGCCTTAAAGTGGGGGTTGTTTTCTTCCTTGTAAGTTGAGCTATATAGACCTAGGTATTTTCTTAATGCCAATGAACTTTAAGGGCTGGATATGTACTCTAAAAATTGGATGCTTTAGTCCCCTTTTTAATGATAGTTAGATGCTTGAATGGAACTTATAGCGTAATGTCAAATTGATGTATGAAATGAAGAATTAGCATAGTGATGGTAAGTTATACTTGCTAGTCGAGACACTTAGGGAGCAAAATTATATGGATATATGGGTTTAAAGTAATAGTAGGGTTGTATATTTTCTTGTTAAATGGAATAATGGGGTGTACTAGCAAAGATGATTGAATCATGTGTTTTTTTATGGCTTTTTAGTAAGTGGCCGAGAGGGTTATGAAACATAAGTGTGTGTGTGCAAGTGATTTAAGTCATTTTGAAGGTGATACTTTATTAAAGTGTTGAAAATATAATGCATGACTTTAGGATTGAGCAATTAAAACACACTTAGAGTATAATTGTTCTAGGACTTGAGAGCTTTAGCATGGTGTGACATAAAGTTTGCTTGCATAATATATGTATTAATGTTTATTAGACTTTGGCACCTTAAATTTTGATATATTGATCATGAAATGGTTAAGTTAAATTGGCATGAATTTGGTTAATGTACATATTTAAATTGACATGAAATATAACTAAGCAATGGCATGAAATATGATTTGTAGGATGAATATAAAGTTGATTAGAAAAGGGTTTGAAACGTGACTTAAAATGTGCCTTTCAAGGCTATGGCTTGTAAGTGCATAAGATGCCTATAAATTATGCCTATTAGGGCTATAATTTTTTATTAAATGCATTGGCATTTGAGCTTATGTTTTGGCCTTAGAAATGGCCTAATGATTGTATGGCTTAGGGTCTATGAACATTGTGAAAATACTATTGAAAACTACATAGAAAAAGGCTGAGAAATTAACCTAGAAGAACATATTAAAAACTTGTCGTAATAACCTATAATTGTCCAATTGACCATTACTTGAATCAAAAGTACCACTGAACAGTAAATGATGACTCCTTGAGAAATAATTATGGAATAAATTCAAGCATAATACATGTTGATTTTTAGGAATCAAAACAATTAAAAATTCTTATGAGAATTCACCTGTTATAGCCTAATTATGGGTATACCAGACCGGCTAAATTTTAATTGTGCCATAAAAATTATATCTATCTATTATTCACTTAGCAATATTATAAGAGGTCAATCAGTAAAGAAATAAATAGAAATTGAGTTACTTGCCCATTAGTTTGACACCTACTGGATGGGTTGATTGGTCAACTTAGGGATTTCAACAATTGCTACACTGTCTATTTTTATACAAGGTTGGTACTGCAGCTTAGGTCCTCTTTGGGGCAACTATACTAGTTTGTTGGATAGACAACATTCTACCTTTGCCACCTAATGTTAGCTATTAAATTTTGCTGGTGTAACGGTGTTAGTCTTTGAGGGCCAATGTACTAGTTTGTTGTATAGTCCAGTCTATTAGGTAGACATAATCAAACCATCTCCGACCTTTAAAATAGGGCCATTACAGTGGTGAAGATCCCAGAGGGCTACTGTACTAGTTTATTAGATAGACTAGTCTGCTAGATAGACCACACCTCATAATCTGCACCTTGGGTGCTATAACTTAATCAAGCTAGTGCAGCAGTCATGGTTTAGAATGTCGATCACTACACTATTTTATTTCCTCTAGGTCCAGTGTATGTTATTGTTGTCTTTCTAGATGAGCCAGCTAAAATATATTAAATATCAAAAATATAAATTACATGTGATATTAGAGTATGATATGAGGCATAACATGATACAATCACTTGAATAATTAAGCAATACACTTATAGAGGCATTTTGGTAATTTTTTATATGCAATACTTATTAGCTTAATTGTGAAAGATTATACATGCAATTTTTAATAAATGATCTAAAAACTATGATTTACATGAGTTAAAATGATTAACTAAATAATTTATTGATTAGAACACATATAGGGCCAATTTGGTAATTATACATGTTAGTAACTTAAGTTGTACCTTAAAAATCATAATAACTTGACAATATGATCAAACATGTATGGATAACTACCTAACATGATTAAAATACTTGAGTTCACCACTGAGTATATTATATACTCAGCACACCTATTTTGGTGTGTAGGTGACCAAAAGAAGGATGTAGCCTTGTGAAGCGTGCAGCAAAGTTCAAAGGTTGTTCATTAGAAGGTTGTTGATGTATATTTTTGATAGTTTTGCACTTTAAGTACTTAGGGGGAAATGGGTGTCATGTATGTAAAAGACACATAATGTAGTTATATAGGTCCAACCATGCTATAATAAAATGAGTTATTAATCTTTTTGACTATGTATAGCCTTTATTGATGATATGCGAGACTAATGCTCAAATTTGTGTTTTTCTCTTGATTTTGGCTTGAGGCCTAGGTAGAGATGTGATAGAATAGCAATGTTAGGTTGATACCTAGGGGACTAGAAGGGTCCAAGAGAGGTGGAAATGTGATACAGAAGTGTTTTTATAGGTTCAAATTTTTAGATAGTGACTCGGGCAGTCGATATACTGCCGGATTTTAGGAAAAATTTGACTGACATGAAATTAATCTGTATTGGCTTGAACACTTTGGCACGTACCTATGGGAACCATAGAAATTGATGAAACTAAATTTGGAGTTAGAATAAATTAGATAGTATAGAATAAGTAAGAGTTAAACAAATGAACATAAAAGAAATTCTAGGATGGGTGACCTAGTAGGAAGTGCACCGCTTATTGGGCTTCTTCGGGAATCCAGTAGGGGGTGTCACATTACTGCTATGGCTATGGCTATGGCTATTTTGTAGCATCACTGGGCTTTAATGTAGCTACACTAGCTGCTACTCCCTGAATAGTGGTAGGAGTATGGCTAGCTACCTCTTCTCGTCATTCTACTGGAGTCCTTTCACTTATCTTGGATCATTACAAATGAATAACAACCTATCAACCTCATTGCATTATAGCTTATAAAAAAATCAAATCCTAAACACTGATGTAGACAATGGGTTTTAGGGGCTCTTAGGTTTGGTTTTCCTGATGGTGATAAAAAGGACAAAAATCCTAAAAATTAGATTTTTCAGTTCAAACCGAAGATCTTAAATTTTTTTTTTAAAATGATCCTTTTTCAGTCTTTGCCTGACTCGAAAAATTTCGCGGTGCGACTTCAAACACAAAAAAAATAGGCATCTATAGTGGGTTGAGGGTCCGTGCATAAAATCCAAATAGGTCCTTTTCGGTGGGGGTTAGTCAATTTAAGGAGAGAGAAAATATTTTAGAGAGAGAAATCACTAAAAATACCTAAAAAATACAAAAATTCTTATTTTCACATGACATTTTGGATTTTTTTCAAGATTCAAGCATCGTTTTCAGTCCTAGTCTAGATCTGTCTGAAGGTAAATATACCGGTGTGTTGATGGACCCATTTTTCCATTCATTTTTTATTTTCTCTGCAATTTATCCATCTACAAGTTAGATATAGTAAATTAATTTTGTACATATTTTTGCATTTGTGAAATTGCTTAGTTTTCTTTAATTTCCATTTTTGGCTTTATTTTTGCTTCGCATCAAAAATATTATTTTTTATTATTTGAGCTAATTTTATTTTTCTTCTTGCACTATCCATCTACTAGTTAGATGTGGTAATTTATTTATGCAATATTTTATATTTTTGCAACTATTTATTTTATTTAATTTCTATCTATCTTCATATTTTTGTTTCACATCAAAAATATTATTTTTGGTTGTCTGTGCTGATTTTATTTTTCTTTTTGCATTATCCATCTACTGGTTAGATGTAGTAATTTATTTGTACAATATTTTGTATTTTTGTGACTATTTATTTTTATTTAATTTCTATTTTCTATTTTTCATTCGCATGCTAATATATTATTTCTATTGTTCTGATGAGTGTAATCTAGTTATTTAAGGGCTGATTGTTGTTGTTATTGCCTATTATTTGGTAAATTGTATTGTAGGTATTCCAAAATGTAATTTTTACTTTTTATTCAGTTAGATTGTATTTTAGGTAATTGCCTTATATTTTATTTTCCGATTGAATTATTTTTCTGTATATTCCGTGAATGCTATAATAATTAAGAAAATAATTTTTCATGTGATCGAAAAAATAACCAACATATTTTTATCTAATTAATTGGTATTTTATTAATAAAATTGGATTTGATTTTTCTTAATAAAAGTCATAATAAAATCACTTCCTAAAAATTAACATGTGAGAACTAAAGTTCTCAAATTAAATCCATTACTCGATTTATGTATAATACATCCAATTTCAGTCCCGAAATATTCCATGAACACCAAATTTGGAAGAAAAATGATTTTACATGGTTAAATGGAAATAATAATCAAAATCATATTTTTACCCAATAAATTGGTGTTTTATGAATAAAATAAATTCCGATTCTTTCTCAATAAAATTTGTAGCCATAGCAGTTATTTTTCCAATTTGACTTTTGAGAACCAAAGTTCTCAAAGCCATTCTCCCAAATAAAAGTCACCATAATAAAATTCATTTTTTTAATTAACCTTTGAGAACCGAAGTTCTCAAACCATTCTTCTAAATAAAAAACCATCATAATAAAATTCATTTTTCTAAATTAACCTTTGAGAACCGAAGTTCTTACCTATTATTTGATTTTAATAAAAAGTCCCCACAATAAAATCCATGTCCTAAAATTGGCATGTGAGAACCAAAATTGTTAAAATAATCAATTACCTGATTTCATGGATGTTATTTTGATTCTAAGCACCTATTTAATTTTTTGTAAATTTATTCTGTAACTTCTTCTACGTGAATGTGTGATTTACT
>CANXYI011659851.1:0-19432 GCA_948208565.1 Hura crepitans
ATGATATGTCATATTTTCTTCAAAATTACCAAAATGCTATTGTGGTGTATTTATTAAAATTCACTATAAAAAATTATCATAAATTAATTTAAATTTACATTTTCCATTATTTTAAGTCCATTTCATAGGCCCGATTAGATAAATGACACTTCTAAACACTAGACCAAGAGGGAATTGAAAAATGTGCAGTGCCCCACATTTTGGACCTTGACCGCTACACTGGTCTGATATAGCCTATAGGGATCAATTCATAGAAACCTCCTAAGGGGCAAAAATACTGAGTAACTATTCATAGGGATCAGTCCGTAGACCTCCCAAGGGCACCGATCATGTCAAATAATTCCTCCGAATCTGCCCAGTAGACTAGCGCAGTAGCCCCTTTGGGTTCCTTCACTTTTGCACCGGCATAGTCTGACATACAGTCAACAAGGAAGAGTGTCTGCCCTGTAGACTAGTGCAGTGGCTCAATTATAAACCTCAGCCATTGCATTAGCCCGGTCTGATAAACAAACAGTCTAGCAGCTGCTAATCCCCAAGTTAACTGGTCAATCCATCTAGTAGGTGTCTAACTAATGGGTTATCTAACTCCGTTTTAATTTTATTTCTTTACTGATCATCTTTTTATAATATTACAAGTTGAAAAATAGATAGTTAAAATTTTTATCAAACAGTCAATTTTTGACCTAGACAGTTGCAGGTCATTTTTAGCCCTGCTGGGCAATTACAGGTAAAATTTTCTATAACATTTTAACCCATTTCTTAAGGCATAAATTAAAGCATATTAAATCTACTCTAGCCCATTATTTTGGCTCAATTTTTCACATGTTAAATAGTTATTTTAATTATAGTCCCAAAAACATTTTTACGGGACAGTTATAGGTCATTTTGCCTATTTGTGATGGCCATTTCAGGTTCATTTTAAGTCCTTTTTTAGTGCCAATTGCACTCACTATCATGTATTTCTATAGGCTTAAAGCCAAACTCAATTAAGGATATCAATTTGCCATACAAATAGCTTCCATGCCAACTTACATAAATATCGCATATCAGGTCACTTTAAGGTACATTTCAATGCCTAAAACTAGTCCATTTTTCATGCCATTTCAAGCCAATTTTAAGTTCATTTTTTTCAATCTTTTTCCATATTTTAAAAATGTCCCATATGTTAATCATTTCATGCCATACTGAGCATGCACATTCACCTAAAGCATGCCGTATACATAATGCCACATTCATGCCATTATAGACACAAGTGCTAGCTAGGCCATACCTCATTTTCATGCCAATTTACCTTGCAAAGCTCTTAGCCACAAGCCTCAATTTCCCTTACACATGCTTTCAAACACATTCAAGCACACTTATACACACTTAGGCATCACACAAGCATGCCTATACACACATTATGCCTTTACCATGCAACTTAGGCCAACATAAACTATAGTCATGCCTCGGCCACATTACATACACACACACACACACACAAGCCTTAGTTCACCAAGCACTTTACATACACCTCACATGCCCTTAATGGCAAGCCAAATACCATTCCATAAGCCAAGTACACATGCCGTTCACCTAGCATACCTATCAAAGATCCTCTCAGCCATAAGAAGACATACACCAAAACTAATAATTTCCACTACTTACACATACATTTCAAGCATCTTTCATACTATATACCTTATATACCATGCCATGACACCTTAATAAGTTATACACACACACATTTAAAAGGTCAAAGCTCTCAGTTAAAAGTAGAAATTGCTCTTCCACACATTTCTTCCCTCAAATCAACATTCCAATCATGCTTTACACACAACATTAGCCTAGTTTGTAACTAAAACACCAATTCACACACATTATTCATAATGTACACCATTTCCATATAAGGATTCCTAGCCTAATGCATACAACATCCATCAATCATGGTTCAAATGCCTTAAATTCACTTACCTCACTATCAAGGGAGTTGAATTCCACACTTTAAGCTTGAAGGAAGTCACTAATTCCTCACTTTTTTCTTTGGTCTCCATACACACCCATACCCCTTCAAAAATTTACCAAAAATCACACACTCCTCTAAATCAAATTTTAATCATATAGGTGTTCTTATAATCATCAAATCCCCTAAGAAATAAATTAAAAAGGGTTGAAATACTTACACATCAAGAGTTGCCCTTTTTGTCCTCTTTAATGAACACCTTAGCTATCTTGAATTTTCTTGAGCTCTAGCCACTCTTATAGCCTCCAACACCTTCACAAGTCAATTTATAACATAATTAAGGGATTTTTGGTGGTAATAGACATAGGAAAGGCTTGAAAAAAGGAATAAAAATGGTGGCTTTTTGCTGGAATTAGCATCGGATAACAAAGGGAAGAAAAGAAGGAGAAAGAAGGAGGGGTGCATGGATGTGGCCAAGTGGCCACTTAGGTGTCACCTTGGACCTTATATAGTGGCTGACGTGGCACGAGTGGGGCTCACATGCCACTCGAACAACCCAAAAAAGCTTAGTTTCAGTAGAAACTTTGGGGATTTTTAAAAAATCACTCGAACCTCCAAAAATCATTGTGTTTGTTTTAAAGTCCTCGATTTACATGCAAAACTCTAAAATTAAGAAAATTTGCAAATGACCTTGGATTAAAAAATTCTTTCACCAATGGACTCAGGAAAATTTTTAACCTTCAAGGTATGGCATTTTCAAGTCTTTTTGGACATATCTAGGGTCATTCTCGGCCTGACTCCATCTGAGCCTATGGCCCACTAGATTATAGCCTAAAATAATTTATTAGTTCTACTAAATCTTTAAATTAAGTCAATTTTATCATTTTATGGCCCCTCAAAGTTTTATGACTAGTACCCCTACCTTGAGCCTCGTGAAGGTGACCTGGCACTCTGGGAACACTTTTTGGCCTCAGTGGTACTATTCATAGAGCCTCAACTTACGGGCATTACGTGCAATGCTTTCTCTGCGAGACTTAGAGCTTTTAACATATGCATGAAAACAATCAACGTGCTAGAAAAACTTGCTTAGTGGTGTATAAACCAATCATGATTACCACTAAGCAATGCATATCACAATATAACACCATATATATATTTGAATTACAATAAATTATTTATAAAACATTAATATTCACAATTAAGTATGGTTATACAAGTATGCTATTATCTCGCTTACCTCTTAAATAGTGGTCATAATGTATAACATGCGTAACTAAATATACATGTATAGTCAATTAATAGGTGAATCCATTTCATAAAAATTATGTAAGTGGTTTGTTATATTAAGATGTCAACCATCGTTAAGTTATTTTTATCAATTTCCTTTACTTATTAGAGCCTAATGTACCCTAGACCACACTAGACTAGATAGCAGGTTGCATAGTGTGTAATGCCTAAAAATCTCAATTTTATGAGTAGTATTTCTCGAGATATGAATAGTATTTTTTAGAAACTGGGTCACATTGAGATGACTGAGAGAAAATATTAATCATAAAATAATAGTGGGTGAAATTAGAAATAAAAATAAAGCCATTAGAGTGATTATAGAGGCAATTAAAAATTTTACGTCACTGTCCTATGAATAGTGACTTAGTTTAAGTTAAATGATAAAATATTCTGGATGTGCTTAAAATGACCCAAAAATAACATGATCCAAAGGTCAAAAATTTCAAATAGTCCAGTGGTGCTAAAATTAGAATTTTTTGATGTTGATAAGTATATTATTTAAATTTATTGAAAGCGATTGATTAATTAAGTGAGTTCCCATTGGTTTTTGGGCACAAAATTTTAGGGTTTCTAAATTAGGAAATTCTTAAATTTTTGGTACCTAGGGAGGAATTTTTAGAGGCCTCAAGATTTAAAATCACATTTTTAAAGCTTTAAACTTAAATAGGATTAATCATAGTCGTTGGATTGCCATATGGTGAAATTGTGGCCATTGGAGATTTAATATAAAAGGTGGGCTTATGTGTGAGTGATGTATGGGATCATAAAAATCATTATCCTCCTCCCTTACTCTTAGCTAATGCCACATCTCTTTCTCCTCTCATCCCATTTTTCTTCATTTCTCCATCATTTCTTAAGGCTAATATCTAGTTCAAGCACTAAAATTAACCCTCATTGCTTCTAGAGCTCTAATTTAGTGCCAATTTTGCAAGAATAGGGCAAATTAGGGGAAAAAGAAGGGTTTGAAGGTTTAGGGTTTTGAACCCTTAAAATTTGGTAAGCTTATTTTTAAAGCCCTAATATTTTTCTAGGTAATTAGGTATGCCTGATTTAATGGTTCTAGTGTTATTTTCAAGTTTGGTGTAGTGTAAAATTTTCTGTGAATTTTTATAACAAAAATCCTATTATGTTTCTTAGAAAAAGTGGAGGATAGCTAAGAAAAAGGAAAGGAGAAGGTTTGAGGTGCCTCTCAGGAAGCTGAATGATTGCTTTGTAAGTGTATTCGATAAAATATATGCACATTTTTTATGTTTAGTGCATTTTCAAGAATAGGTACATTATGCTTAGTTTATTAGTCTAGGGATTTGGATAACCCTAAAATGATAATAAGGGTAGATTAGGGTTTATGAGATATTAAATGGATGAAATTATTAAAAAAATGGGTTAAAAATAAATTAATTGGTGAACAATGCACATTGGCCGAATGGTGTGTTAAAAAAGGACATAATGGTGATTAATGAAATTATGGTTGAAATTGATATAATTAGGGTGTATTAGACTTAATGGTAATAATGTATTATGGTTTAGAGATAAAGAATAAGAAATATGAATGATGTTCTAAATGGTAGATATGAGGTATGTGTATGTTAGTGTGTGTAAGGGTGTGATGCATAATACATGTTAGATGTGACTTGTAATGTGCATTGGCATAATAGTAATTTGAGTTATATAAGTTAAGCCATGGAATGAATGGTATACCCTGACCACCTATGCTTTACATGAAGATGTAATACTTGGATGGATTTGTTGGTTTCCATAGATCATGCATAGCAGAAAATAAAATTCCATGGATACCAAACAAAAGAAAAAGGGCTATTGAAAGAATTGAAATACAAAATTAAATAAAAAACTATGGTATTGTCTCAACTGTGGACCTATTGAATTCTTATTTTCTGTTCACCAGGTTGTCACAAATCATGATGATCCTTACCAAGAACACCTCCAAGATATCCACACAAGAATTATGAGACAAGAAATTACCAAAAACTTAGAGGCTAGTAAGGTGTTTGGAGAAGAAGAAAATTATTCCACGGTAAAAATCATTTTTCCATTGAGAGAGGGTTTTTTCATGTGTGATCATTGATTTTTAAGGCATATTTATAACCCTTTGGATGCCCTAGGTTAGATATTAATCCCATTAAAATCTGGCTTCATTTGGGTTTAAATAGGCTTATCAAATGGGCCATTTAATCCACCCTGCATAGAGCCTATCTAATGGGCTTTTGTGTTGGATTTTTGGCTCATCTTTGGGTAACCAATTGAAGCCTTTTTAAGCCCTAATTTAAATTAGCTCTAGACTTGATTTAAAGGCCTTTTAACAATGACAAGGCTAGCCAAAAATTAGGTCCTAATTAAATCCCCAACTAGGCCTTCAAGGCTCTAATGTATCTAGCCTTATTTTAGGCCAAATTCATTGAATTGGACTTTAAGCCCAATTTAATTCCTCTTTCTTATTTCTCCAATTCTAATGAAATCTCATGCCATTAAATTACTTAACATAATTTAATATATTAAGCCTCATCTCAAATTCTTTACATGTGTGACCCTATGGGCTTTTGAAGCATGTTAGGAGTACGTAGTGAATAAGAATCCTACTATAACTAGGATTCTTATGATTTAATCTCATTAAATCATAAATTAATTCTCAAGTAATTCTTCACATATGTATAAGTCATGAGAGGCATCTAGCCATGCATTATGACTATCCAAGTGTCAAAAAGTCAAATGGTTTGACTTAACCCTTTTATACACTCTTACCATGCAATAAACTCCTTTCACCATTCTTTATCTCTTCCAGGTTTGAGTATGAACTTGTGTCAACTCAATACTTAATTAAGTATGTACAATTAACCCTCAAATATGTTAGTTCTAGTAAAATTTTCTTTATTCCAAAAATGCCCCTATGAATCCAATTCACATTTGTTCTTCACTTTTGGCCAAAGTTTCCTAAATAAAGATCATTACTAGAACAGTGAGATAAACTCCCTACTCTGTAATCTAGGGTGGTGAATCCTCCATTGATCATTGCCCTATCTTTAAGTATTTCATGATATACCTAATCTCCTAGCTATGTATACTTCTCATTTGAATTAAAAGCACCAAAGTCAAAGTATATCATTCCATACTTAAGATAGGCAGTGGTCTCAACTCTAAGGATACTTGCACCATTGTTATAATGAGATGCTTTCATTGACATAGATTAATTATCCATATGAAGATCTCATGTTAGGTCTCCAATGAACTAGCTTCCCAAGCAAGCATCCATATGTTAACTCCAAGCATCACCATACTTACAACTTATGAGAACTACTGCTTAACCTAGTCAAGAAGTATAACATGTGCTAGTCTATTCGTATTAATAATGTCCCATCTTGTTAATACTGTGACTAGGGATATTTTTAGTATTATCATAATTGTATGCAATAGGAATCTCATATTATGAACTCTTCATGATTTTCTCTGCACTATGATTGTATACTAGGGACTTTATTACATGGTTTAATTCATGGCACGCAAATATAAAAGAAATATATATAAGTACCAAGTAATAAAGAAAAATGCATTTTTCATTAATAAATGAACGTTTTATGTACATATCATACAAGTGCTTTAGGGCATACAACTAACATGATTAATGTTGTAAAAGATGATGTACATATGTTATCATAAAATTATAAATGGAAAAGTAATGGAAGTGTATAACCAAATGACTATATGAACAACTGTAGATGTGTAATAATGTATATAAGGCATGTAATGTATGTGTAACCAAAATAAGGATGTTGATAGCCTATATGTGTTAGGCAACCTACTGGATAGGTTAATAGTCAACTAGGGAGATAGCAGTTGTTAAGGCATTTTGGTGTCATTTTCATACGGGTGCAACCACCATGAGGTTCATGAGAGCCATCGTATATTTATATGTTGTACATTGATAATTTGATATTTCATATGGGTGCAACCACCATGAGGTCCAGTTGGGCCATTACACATCTTTATGTGGGTGTAATTGCCATGAGGTCCAGTAGGGCCATAACACATAGTCTTGCTAGTGAAATACTCATGAGGTCTAGAATGGCCACTACACACTTTCATGTGAGTGAAGCTACCGTGAGGTCCAGTAGGGCCACTATACACTTTCATACTAGTGTAGCTGCATGAGGTCTAAAATGCAAGCCATTACACATTGTGATCCTAATATCTAGTATTGGATTTGTGTCTATTAGATATGGGCTAAGTAAATGATTAATGAGTATGATGTCAAATAACACAAAATAAGCATAAAAATAAATTGAGAACATAAATATCATAAATAGAACTAGAGTTACAAAATATGGTTAAGTGTGTAACCACATGAGCATGACATTGTGTGTGAGTACTCCATGACCTATTTTTATATTGCATTACATGCTTATTATGATTGTGTGTGTGAGTTAAGCATATTTTATTAAATACACCACTAAGCTTTATGCTTAGTGCACCATGTTTTCGATGTATAGGTCGTAGATAGTTAGCACCAAGCCAACCTCAAAGCAGTAGTGTAGTGAATTCAACTACTATCATTTTGATTTACTTTTGTATTTCATAGTGTGATATATATAAAAGTAAAAGGCACTTATATGTAAATAGTTAAGATAAGTTAGTTTTGTCACATGTACATAATCTACATAAGTTTTGCTCAAGTATGTAACTTAATATGACAAATGGTAACATTATTGTGGCATGTATGTGTGTTGCTTCAAAATTATGATGATGTTATGACTATTATGATTAATATGATAGATTAACTATGATAATGTTAATTAAGATATGTTATGAGGATCAGAAAGATCTAGAATGGTGGATTAAGAGTGAGACTTTATAGAAGTGTTATTTTATGCATGTTTTATTTTGGGATATGATACTGTGCAGTCATCATACTGTCGAATTTTTGTCTTAGCAAGATAGTTTTTTTATGTGCATATATATGTAAGGCATAATTTGTTTACATGTGGGCCTACCATATTTCATGATTTTCACAAATATAAAAAATGGTTTTAAGAAGATAATGGTAGAACTAAGTAAAGTTTATTAATGTGTCATCTTTTATTCGAGCAGGTAACGGTTTGAGTAAGGGGTGTCACAATATGCCATCTTTCATTTAGATCTGGGTAGTGGGTCAAGTGAGGGGTGTCACATAGTGTCCCTAGGACTTATGTCTTCATACACACTACTCAATGAAATCAGTTGTCATGCCTCAAAATAATTACCAAAAATATAATATGTTTATAAGGGCTAAAATGGTAATTTTAAAGTTTTGAACAAGTTTTAGCAAAGCAAAAAGTTTTCGGATGAGGGATTGGATATGTAATTATGCATCTTAAAAAGGTTTTAGTGTCATTTTTAACTCAATGGATTTTAGGCCGCTAGATGATAGTCAAAGTGGAATCTTAACCATCCATTTAAGGAGTATAAATTACCAAAGAAGTGCATAGAAGATAAAAAGAAATTGACTTTCTTTTTTTTCCTCTCTCTGTTCATCTTCTTAAGGAAAATCTCTAAAGCAATTGGTTGCAATCCTTCAATGTAAAATTATCCACTCCATCTTTATCATCTTCTCTTTATTTTGAGCTTGCTTTTGATTATATTTTGATGTGTTTTTGGTATGGTTTGCTGTTCATGTGAAGAAGAGGAAAGAGTAAAAACATCGAAGGCCAAATTGAAAGGCAAATGAGTGGTGAAAGAGTAGAACGAGTTGCTAATCATACCTACACATTTTTCAGAGTATGTGCATAAGCTTAATTGTGTTTATCTACTGTGAATTAGTGAAATTGTCGTTAGGGTTCATAGTTTTTTATTTTTCTAAAATTTGATGATTAATGATGAATTTAAGATTAAATTATGTGTTTTTTATGTGCAAAATGGTCTAGAATCTACTTATAATTATTGTGAATGAATTTATGATGTTAATGGCATGATTTAGGGCTGATTGATTAAGTTTTTGGAAGAAAAATCATGAGAAAATCATAGTTCAGAGTTGTTGGATTGCAAGCCTTACGACTATTACCCCTTTTAGGATTTAGCTAGCTTTTAGATTTTTAAAGGCCTCATGGCTGTGAACCCCTTTGGGCCCTTGACTTTTATTATGCCAATTGAATTGATTTGAAAGGCTATTATAAGAACACTTCATACTAATGTTTTAAACTATAATTTTACATGTTTAATTATTGAAATTCATATGATTTTGACATGGAATAGAACTTGAACATGAATTATGAAGGTGTATGTAATGTTTTCAAGTATTGAGTCCTTCTATTAGCTATGGGCACTTCTAATACATATCTTAAGCTATATAAGTTAGTGAATGAATGAAGTATATGCTAAACTTTAAGTACCATATGTATATGTATAGATCTTACATACATGTCTAATGTTTTGATTCATATTGTTATACTTATGTGATTATAAAGGCATGTAATTATGATTGGCATGCAAGTGATATTAGAGTATATGAAAGAAGCACATGATAAGTAATATGCTATGAGGAATGTGAATCTTAAGGCTTCTAAGCCAATGTGACTATATATGATTTATTTGTGAATGGTTTTGACATGACAAGGTACATGAAAGAAATGAATTTAATAGGATAAACCATAAGCCCATGTATTATTAGACCTATATTATCATTTTAGATGGTTGGCATGCTAATAGGGATTAGCAGTACTACATTTACTTTCTATTACCTCTAAGGCAATCATTCTGGTAAGTACATCCATGTAAGGTTAGCGATCACTGCATAATCATTCTATGTGGGTATAGCCATGCAAGATTAGTGATCACTATACATATTTCTATAATATGGGTATAACCATTAGGTCCATGTGGAGGATATTGTACAAATATATGGTGGGTGCACACATGTAAAATCAATTATCACCATATATATATGTGTTTGTGGATATGGCCATGTAAGTCTAGTGATCACCATACAACCTATTATCCAATCTAATGGGTCTAATGTATATTGGGCTATTAAGTGATAAAATGAATAATGATGTGGAATGTATGAAGTGAAAGAACATGTGGTAACTTTTAGCATGTACATAAAATAGAGTAATCTTATATAAAGGTTATATGAATAATATGTATGTATTCTAATATCAAAAGGTTATAAGTTCATTATGCCATGACCATGTATATCTATGACTACTTCCAAGGTAAGTGATGTAAGTTCATTCATTATATATGCAAGTGCCTATGAGTATTTGTGATGAGATATGCCTATGAGATATATGTTTAGATATTGTGAATATATGTTATATGTGCTTTATGAGTTATTTAGTGGTACATATAATTGGTTTATGTACCACTAAGCAAGTTTTGCTTAGTGCTTTGGTGTTTCCATGCGTAGGTTGAACCTTTATAGTGCAACAGAGAAAGCTTTGCAAGTGGGGATCAGTAGTTACATTTGTATTCTTTTCAAGTTCATTTTGTTAAACATTTTTTTTCTTTTATTGGTTTATTTCCCTTTATGGATCTTATAAAGGGATGTAATTAAAGGATTTTTGGCTAGTTTTGATAGGGCTAGTGTTATGTTTTATGACAAATAGTTTTTGGCTTAACATTTGTTCATAGTATATTTTATATGTGCGTAACTGGTAAGTATAAGATATGCATGTGTATAAGTTTCAAGTGAAGTGTGATCATTTTATTTCTAGTGCCTTAGGCATATATTATAGCACTACTTCCTTTTCAGTGTCTTTGGATGTTGAAAGGAAAGGCATCACATTTTTTTGGTATTAAAGCCTGGTTAAGGTGGTTCTTGCCTGTGAAACTTGAGTCCATTATGCATGTGTCCACATATGTTTGTAGAATGATATGCATAATCCATGACATTGATTACATGTATTAGCTATGATCCACTATTATAAATTGCTCTCTATTGAATATCGGCAAGATGTCCCACAGCTTGCACGAAGCTATCCAAGAGGAGGCTAAGAGTTATGCACCTTCAAGTGTGGCCAATTTAGAGCAATAGCCTACTGTTACGTCCATACCACCTGCACCACCTACTCAATGTCAATAGGCTATACTACTTGAGTTGATTTAGCTGTTAAGGTAGGCTATAACTCATATGCCATAACCCTAGCCTCTTACAGCTCCACTGGAACTAAAGAGGAAGAATGTGGCAGAAAGGCTTCAAAAGACTAAGGCTGAAGAGTTCAAAAACCTTAAGGAAAAAGATTTAGCTGTAGCAGTACTAGTTAGAGAAGACAATCAAAATTTTAAAGCAAATGGGCTGCAATGATGAAAAGAGTTTGATATATGCCAAGTCCCTTCTTTAAGAAAAGGTATTTAATTGGTGGATGTCATTGACTAGAGGAAAGCTAGCTAACATGGTTACTTGTAATTCTTTCAAGATAAGTTTCAAAAGAGATACATTAGTGACACATACAAAGATGCTGATGTAAAGAATTCCTAAATCTCAAATAGTGCCAAATGACTCTCTTTGAGTACGGGAAGGAATTTCTAAGGCTTGTTAAATACATTGAGGATATGTTCCCCGTTGAGGCTACTAGGTGTAAGCTATTTCAAGTTGGCTGACAACCTATGTAAGATCTAGAGTAGCTTTTAGTCGAATTAGAGATTTCTCTCAATTGGTGTCTATGGCTTTGAAATTAGAGGATATCAATGAACAAAACTAGAACAGGAAGTTTAAAGGGTAGAATAAGAGGAGCAAAAGGCAAGGCAATACCTCCTTTGCCACTAGCAAGAAACATAAGGGTAGTAGAGGAAATCGAGGAGTAGCATCAGTTGCTAGTGCTCTAGGGTCAGCTATAAGAGGTGCCACTGCTTGGACCTGTGAGCATTATGGTAAGTCTCATGGTGGTACATGCCAGAGAATATTAGAAGCATGTTTTAGATGTGGGCCTATAAATCATAGAATCAAGGATTACCCTTAGCTTCAAGAAAGTAAGTAGCTAAGAGAAGCCTTAACAACTCTTCCAGTTGGCAGATGAACTAGTAGGCAAGATAATTAAAAAGGTGCATAGAAGACTACTTTTGAGATTACACAAAAACTAGAGGCATGGGCTCTTGCTCATACTTATGCCATCAGAGCCCGAGAAGATGTGTAATGCTCGAAAATCTCGGTGTTATAAATAGTACTTCTCGGTATGTGAATAGTATTTTTGAGACTCGGGTCACACTAAAGTGACTGAATGGAAGTATTAATCATGAAATATTTTTTTTTTGCAAAATTTGGAATGAAAATGAAGTCATTAAAATGGTTAAAAACAAGGGTAAAGATTTTATGGCAGTGTACTATGAATAGGAACCTAGTTTAAGTTGAGCTATAAAATATTTGATTTTTGCTTAGAAAATCTAGCACTGATACAACCTATTACTTAAATATTCTAAATAGTCTATTGGCATTAGAATTTTAATTTTTAAACATCGAGAAGTATTTTTTAAAAATTGGGTGAGAATAAAAGTATTATTTTTAATTAGTTTTTATTTTATTTTAAGTATGGTTTTTTTTAGTCTTTCGAGTTATATTTTAAGGTGTTTAATGGGGTCATTAAGAGTGTTAATTGAGGCTTTAATTGAGAGGAAAAATTATTTAATGGAATGGACAAAGAGGGGGAAAATGTGAGCTTTTAGATGAAAGGGAGTGATTATAACCATTGGATTAGGAGACTATATAAATATGGTTAAAGTCTTCACATGAGAGGGCCAAATGTTGAATAGTGCCTTCTTCATCCCTATGAGCCAATGCCAACTCTTTTCTCTACCTCATCTATTTCTTCTTCTTCTTCTTCCTTCAATCTAAGGTCACAAATACACCATCAGCCTTTAAATCAACACCTCTAACCCTAATTTTACCTTCAATTTCCATATAACAAGCATATGATGAAAGACTAATGCTTATGGAAGCTATGGTGAATAGTAACCCAAATTTGCTAGGGTGAGTTTCTTTGGGTTTTTTTTATTTTTTTATTTTTTAGGGTCCTATGGGTTCCCACGAACGTGATTCTAAGGTTAGATTTGAGTTTTGATTGTTTTATGATTTTATATGCATTTTTACAAGTATGTCTATAGTATGCTATGTAGATAAAGTGGATCAAAGTAGAGATAAAGGGAAGGAGAAGGTGTAAGAAAGCCTAAAGAGTGCTTTTGAACTCATTTTGTTAAGTCTAATCATCCTAATATGTGTGTGCACAAGAAACCCTAACCTAAGGTGTGTATGTCTGTGATGGAAATTAATGTTTATGCATGTAAGTAGTGTAATTTAGTGTTTAATGGTGATGTGTGATTGTAATAAATGTGAATTATGTGTGGCTAATGTCAAATGGATAATGTAGCATGTGTAACATGCTATGGTCAAATGGGGTATGAAGAGCATCTTAATAAGGTTATAACTTTAACGCTATATAATTGAGTGTGAGTAGGTTATGTAAAATGTGATGGTTGGCCAAATGAATTGGTATTTATATGTCTTAATAATAGAGTTAATTGTAATATATAATTAATAATATGGTTATATGACTGATGAAGTATGCATGTTAATGTTTATGCTTGATGAGTGGAGTATAAAAAGCAAATTACTGCTTTTGTTGTTAATATGGCTGAAGGACCTTGTTGGACATATTAGCTTTGTTGATCTTAAATGATTTTATTATGTTGAGCTAAGAGTATGTATGTTAAAAGGTTAATATGCTTAAAATTGGCTATATGAATAAGGTAGTTAATATACGTAAGTGAACATAGTAATATATGTGCATGCTAGTGAAAATGCTTAAACTATAGATAAAGTCAATAGTTAATGATGCATGCGAATAAGCTATGATCATGGCATGAATTTTATGACTTATTATGATACTTTCGAGTTATCATGATGTGAGAATGAATATTAAGCCATAAATAGCGGTGTGGTAGAATAGTGTGCTGTAACGAGGTAATATGTTACTTGTAATTTAATCATAAGGAAATATAATAAACACATGATTATAAAAGGATTAAAATATAACTAGATGCATAGTAACATTAAAATGATTTAATGAGGTTATGTTACAACATATTTATGTGAGATGAAAATAAGGCTTATTATGATAAATATTGAGATATGGTATGATAAATAATGAAATCATGGACATATTGGCATATGCCTATATAAGGCAAGAAAGATGTTAAATTGAGAACGAAGGACTAAAGAGCAATATACTTTTGCCTTAAGGTTATGTGTTGACCGCATAAGGAATAAAAGTTACTTAAAATTACTTAAGATGGTGAAACATAAATAAACATGGTGAATGGCCTATATAATTAAGCAAAAGAGCATTATACTTTTGCCTTAAGGTTATGTGTTGACCGCATAAGGAATAAAAGTTACTTAAAATTACTTAAGATGGTGAAACATAAATAAACATGGTGAATGGCCCATATAAATAGGCAACTTAGATTCGATAGGTTGACTAGTCAACTAGAAATAGATTAGCAGCTACTAGGGTACCGTGATGCTCCTAGGCTGGTGTAGTAGCCTTATAGGTCTCAAGAGACCATTGCACATACCTAGGCTAGTGTAGCACCTATATAGGTCCAATAGGGCAACTACATGCATATTCAGACATTATATCATGATTAGACTAGTATAATAGTTGAATAGGTCTAGGAAGGCCATTGTACATATTTAAGCTAATGCAATGGTATTATAGGTTCAGTGGAGGCCCTTAATATATTTAGGTTGGTATAACAGTTGTATAGGTCCTTAAGTGCCACTATACAAATATACAACATATGTAGCTAAAGTGTCCTATTATCTAGTTTTGGATAGTTGTCTCTTAAGAATGGGCAAGCAAATTAAGTGATTGGATTAAAATGCTTAAATAAAATAAGATTAATGATCATGAACTTAGACATGATGTATGCTAAGATAAGGTTATTATTTTGATCGATACTGCATATGTGTGTATGAGTTTGATGTTTTATGTTATGTTGCCTTACATGTAATGCATGATATTATTGGATGATATAGTAATGGTATAATGGTGTATATGCAAGAAATATGGTCATGATTCTAATGATGTATATGAGTTTATATACATGCACATACTTTTTATTTGTCATAAATGACCATGTTCATTTTACAATGGTTAAATGCTTACGTGTATGAATGTATGTATGTATGCATGCAACATATATTATGGTATTACACCACTAAGCATATTGCTTAGCATATCGTTGTTTTTGGTGCTTAGGTAAGAGAATTGATTAAAGCTACAAACTTGATATTAGAAGAGCTAATCAAGTGAAGAGAGCCTTTTTGGTATTTTGTTGTTCTTTACATTATTATGCGATGTACATATTAAAGGGCACTCATATATATACTGAGGGACTGGGCCTAGACTTTTTTTGTAACTAAGTTTATAAACTCTTTTATTTGAGTCTGTAAACATAACTAAAATATGTATAGATGTTTTTCTTGTTGCATGGTATCTTTTCCTTGAGTTTGGGTTGATGATGAAATTAGAGTGATTAGATGGATCATAGAGATGAGTAGAGATATTGGGATATTATGGAA
The DNA here is from genome assembly GCA_948208565.1 of Hura crepitans. Classification (NCBI taxonomy): domain Eukaryota; kingdom Viridiplantae; phylum Streptophyta; class Magnoliopsida; order Malpighiales; family Euphorbiaceae; genus Hura; species Hura crepitans. The sequence continues at coordinate 15,789 of CANXYI011659851.1, forward strand.
GTGTCTTTTCATATAGGTTACTATTTGGGATAGTGTCCCCAAACAACTATTATACTATCAGATTTTCGATATGAGGACCCAATATTATAACTATTAAAGTAGTTTTTGTTAATTCACATTTTTAAGAGTTTTGCAAAGTTTTAAATTGAGTTTCTAAATAAGATTTTAAATTATAACAGTTTTTTAAGTTTGGATATCAATTTATGTGCCATTCCTTATTTGGTTTTGATGACCAAACTAGGTAAGGAGTTTCATATTTGGTGGTATCGAGCTCTTGTTTAGTCGTTCCTTTATACATATGGGATATATATATATTTATGAGTGCCTTAGGTCTAAGAGCACATATCATATAATAATGCAATATTAAGGCTTTCCTATAGATCAAAGATGAGTTCATTTACATTACAAGGTGATGAGGAAGTTGAGAGCCATGCTCTAACTATAGTTGGATAAGAGGTCGCTAGGGCTGAGACAGTGACTCCAAGTGATGTAGCTAAGCAGCCTAAGCATAGCTAGCTCTTTTTTAGTAGATGGTAGAGCTGCTGAGATAAGCTACATCTACTATAGTTCCACTTCCTTTACTAGTACAATTGCCGCAAATTCCTTAAGCTCTTCAAAAGATCTACTCAGCGGATAAAAAAGATGAGAGCTAAGGACTTTTTGGGGGTAAGAGTTTGGATGGTTCAACCAAGTTAGAGTATGGCTAAAGAGATCGATTAGGATTTTACAATAGCTTAGATGCTCATTTAAGGAAAATTTGATATGTGCAACCTCTTTGCTACAAGAGAAAGCCTTTAGATGGTTGGACGCTTTGAAAGAACACATTCCAGCTAAAAACTTGACATAGGATTTCTTTCTGGAGGAGTTTAGGAAGAAGTATGTGATAGAGAATTATCTTGACAAGAAGAGGCGAGAAATTGTGGACCTGAACTAGAGAAATTGATCCATATTAGAGTACAACAAAAAGTTTGCTAAGCTCAGTTTATATGCTAAGGAAATGGTCTCAATTGAGATTGACAGATGCAAGAGGTTTGAAAAGGGTCTCAATCATGGGATTAAGCTTTAAGTGCTCCTATGAAGCTTAAGGACTTTTTCAGCTCTAGTGTTAGTTGCCCACACTATTGAGGAGATTGTAAAAGAGAAGAAAAGAGTTTCTTTCAGAGAAAAAAATCTTATAGGCAAAAGCAAGCGAGTTTAGCCCCCACATCAGAGAAGAAGTTCAAGGGAGACCAATCCAAACAATAGACATAGAAGCAAGGGTAGACTCAAAAGTCTGGTTAGGGTTCACATGTAGTTGGTAAGCAGTAGTCCTTAGTGACTAGTCCTCCAGTATCTATAGTAAGGAAGGCACTAGTAGCTTAGTGTGAGCATTATGGCAAGAGGCACGAAGGCACATGTTAGTTGACCATACCTAAGGCTTTTTATGGATATGGCTCTAAAGGTCACATTACTAGAGATTACTCGAAGAAGCCTACAATTTCTGCATAGATGTAAGGATCATCACCTACTTTCACCCAAGGTTAGAGAGGAGATTAGAGAGAAAGAGGAGATAGAGATGATAGAACAAGTGGTAGCCAAAGAGCTATATCAAAGAGTAGAGCTGAGCCTAGAGCACCTACTATACAGTATGCCATCCGGGTGAGGGAAGAGGCTAATACATCAAAAGTTATTATTGGTACCTTCTATCTCTATAATTTACCTACATTAGTTTTAATAGATCCAGGTTTGATACATTCTTATATATGCACTGCGTGGGCATAAGATTGAGGGTTACTATTAGAGTTGCTTAACATAGAGATCACGGTTAGCAACCCAATAGGTTAGCATGTTATAGTAAATAAAGTATACAAAAGATGTCCTTTGTCAATATAAGGACATGAGTTTTTAATCGATCTCATTGAGTTTTCTTTCGATAAGTTTGACCTTATCTTAGGCATAGATTGGTTATCCAAGTATCATGCAGTAGTGGATTACAAAAAGAAGTGGATTTCTTTTAAGGTAAAGGATTGCTCAGATGTGATAGTTGTAGCTGTGAGGATAGGTTTTCTGTTTAATGTTATATCAGTAGTGACAGGCAAGAGGATGATAAGAAAAGGTTGTTAAGCCTATTTGGTCCATGTGTTTGACATAAGAAGGGATGAGCTAGATGAAAGTTAGATACTAGTAGTGTTAGAGTTTATTGATGTGTTCTTAAAAGAGTTACCTGATTTACCACCAGGGAGCCTGAGTTTAGGTTTGTGATTTTGCTTGGCACAACACTAGTACTATAGTTCCATATAGGATGGCTCCTATAGAGTTAAAGGAATTAAAAGTACAATTGCAAGAGTTGCTTGACAAATGGTTTATCAAATTGAGTGTATCACTGTTGGGAGCACTGGTTCTATTTGTAAAGAAGAAAAATGGTGCATTGAGGTTATGTGTGGATTATAGATAGCTAAATAAGGTGACTACCAATAACAAGTATCCATTACCCCGAATTGATGATTTGTTTGATCGGCTTAGAGGGGTGAGTATTTTCTCTACGATTGATATAAGATCAAGGTATTATTAGTTGAGATTTAAAGAATTAGATGTGCTGAAGATAGCTTCCAGAACTAGATACGGGCACTACGAGTTTTTGGTAAAGCTATTTAGGCTTACCTATGATCTAACCACTTTTATGGATATCATGAATCGAATCTTTTAGCTTTATATGGATCAGTTTGTGGTAGTATTCATTGATGACATCTTGGTTTATTCAAGGAGTAAAGAAGAGCAAGAACAACACCTGAGGATTGTTTTATAGATTTTAAGGGATGAGAAGCTTTATGCAAAGCTTAATAAGTGTGAGTTTTAGCTAGATGAAGTGTCTTTCTTAGGACACATAGCTTCAACAGATGGCTTCCAAGCTAAGCCAAGTAAGATAGAGGTGATCATAGAGCAAAAACCACCGAGAAACACAATTGAAATTAGGAGTTTCTTAGGTTTAGTTGGCTATTATAGGCATTTTTTCAAAGGGTTTTCAATGATTGCAACACTTATAACACGTCTATTGAGAAAGAATGCTAAGTTTGTTTGCATGACAAGTGTAAAGATAGTTTTGGTAAGTTGAAAGCCTTATTGATAAAGACTCCTATTCTTACATAGCCAATTTTAGGGAAAGATTTTACAATCTATAATGATGTATCTTTGAATGGTTTCGGTTGTGTTTTAATACAAGTGGGAAAAGTGGTTGCTTATGCTTCGAGATAGTTGAAGCCTCTTGAGAAGAATTACTTGACACATAATCTAGAGTTAGCTACTATTGTGTTTGTATTAAAGATTCAGAGGCATTATCTCTATAGAGAGAAGTGTTATGTGTACACAGATCATAAGAGCTTGAAGTATCTACCTATGTAGAAAGAGTTGAATCTAAAATGAAAAACATAGATAGAGTTAATTAAGGATTATGATTGCCTTATTGACTATCATCTTAGGAAAGCCAATGTAGTGGTTGATGCTCTTAGTAGAAAGTTTATGTTGGCAATGAGAGCTATGTGTGTTAAGCTTAAGCTCATGGATAATGGTGCTTTATTAGTTGAGTTACAAGTGAGACTAAGTTTACTCCAACAAGTTAAAGAAGCACAGAAGGAAGATGGCAAGCTTATAGAAATCATGGGTTCTAT
>CANXYI011659875.1:0-12130 GCA_948208565.1 Hura crepitans
ACAAAAATATGCATCATAACCCGAAGGCCTACATTGCAATTGCTAATCCTCGTTGATCGATCAACATATCCATACTAGGTTGTCTAATTGTATAGGCATCATTAAACTGGTCGATTCTTTTATTTTAACCATTTTTAACATATAACATTATTTTATGTTTCATCTTGCATAAACTAATCACATTGGCCATTCTACACATATATGAGGCCTAGACACCCATGCCCAATAGCATGTGTCAACTAAGACATAGAGTAGCCAACTTGCTTACGTAATCTCAAAAACACCAAATGATCACATTGTCTAGGTGTATAAGCTAGAAAACTCATTCGACATCATAATCACATATTTTACCAGTTCTTTCATCATTAACATGCATTATATATCTAATGCATCATGGTTGTGCTCAACAATCACATATCGCACTACTTGCCATTTCACACATATTTTTAGTATTAAGTGATAATCATGTATTATGTGGCTATATTCATGGCAATACTCCATACAATATTCAAGATGGCATTCGGCCATCATTAAGCTTACACACATATTATAGTCATCATATGTGCACATTCGGAATGGCATTTAAGCATAAAACATGTTATCTAAGTCATTTACATACATAATTCATGAATACGCAAATATGGCTTACATACACAAAATTTGGCCTCCATATGACCAAGGCTATAAAAACACACACATTATACACATTTACAATTATATGTTATGTTTAGATGCCTAATATCACATCCATGTTCTTTTAATCGATTATACATCATCATTTTAGTATTAACATCATATAACAACATTATAAGGTCATATAATCACATAAATAAACATGGTATCATTTAAGGACCATTTGGCCCATATACATTCACCATGCATTTCATTCATGCCATGTAATGACATCCATTAATGTTACACACATATATGCACCTTAGTTACATACAACATCATTAGATGCCTAAAATTCACATAATGCCATTTATTCCTTAATTGCTCCATAAATGCATCACACTTACATATCATGTTCTCGCCATTACATTACATAATTGCAATATCAAACAATAATATTTTTCTCATCCATATCATTTATTAGGCATTAATACAATTAATTGCATTTATTACCATTATGTAACTTTATGGCATATTGAAATTCATGCAATTTCAACCTAAGTTAATATGATTACACATACTAATATAGGTCGTACAAGATCTTCGATGCTGGCCTAAGCCTTCTCCTTACCTCAGGAGGCTCAGGTCAACGTTTCACCTATGAATAAAAAGGGTATAAAAACAAAAATTAATATAAAATAATATAAAAGTCAAAAAAATATTGCCAGCCAAGATATCAGCTCTATGACATCCTAGGAACCCATGAAAAATATTAAACTCAAAAAAAATACCCGAGAGTTAAGAGGCCATTATTCACCTCAGGAGGGAATTTGAGATTCCTCCCTAAATACTCCACGAAAATGGGTATTCTTGGTGTCTAAGGACTCGTCTTAGGATGCTCTTTGATTTGAGTTCAGTATTTAGAGGTGGGTATAGTGGATGAAAAAGAAAAACATAAGAAGGAAGGGGTGGAAAAGGTGTCAGCTTAGAGGAGGGAATGGGATGGAAATAGAGGGATTTGGGAGGAAAGGGTATTTATAGTTTTTGGAAAAATATTTTTCCAAAACATCGTAAAATTTTATCCCCTCTTAGAAAATCAAAATTCCCTCATTTCTGTCTCCAAAATTAGATGAATTCCTCCTTTAAATTCCTTTAAAACCTTGAGCCCAAAAAATGAAGGAAACCCGTAAAATTACTATATTTTCTTTCCCAAAAATTAAGTAAAAGTACTTCCCAATATTAGAAAATTCTAATTCCAAAGCCAATGGACTATTCAAATATTTGAATATGAGGTTGTAATATTTTCATATTATTTTGAGCAACTTTTAATTTATTTTACAATTTAGCTTTGCTTGTGGTATTACTCACAGGACACTACCGTAAAATCTAATATAACATTTTTAACCATCTAAATAACTTCGGTTTGGCTTCAAACTTTGCACAAAATTCTCTCATAATTAATACTACCCGTTGGTACATTTAGTGTGACTCAAGTTTCGAAAAACACTATTTACCTTTGAAAGTACTATTCATGAGAATTAGGATTTTTGGGTTGTTACACAAGACCCATTTTCCAGTAGCATTTTTTGCTTTTTTTTTCTTTCTCTTTAATGTGAAATGCGAAGGAAGCCATTTTATGACTTCCCAAGCTTTTTTTTTTTTACAAATTTCTTCCAAAACTCACTATAAATCCACTATTTATGAAAGGATTCAATTCATATATGGTTTGAGCATCAATTTTGTAGTCTCAATTAAAGAAAATTAAGAGAATTTTGGATGAATAATGCATGGGTGAATACTAACTTGATTTTAAAAGAGGTAAGATTGCTTCATTCTAATATTTTTTTATTATTCTATGAGTGCCTAAAAACACATTTATCAAGTTAGATTCAAACTTGGATGCCTCTATGATTTATTATGAATTTTTGAATATTATAAGTGAATAGTGACCATATATAGGAAAAAGAGTTTATTTTCAAGGTTTAATCTTTTTCTACGATGCTATGGGATGCCAATAAGTGATTTATCAAGTTAATTTGGAAAATTGTTGGCTAATTAAATTATTGTGAAATTTTAGAGGATATGGTGAACAGTAACTCCAAAATTTTAAGGATGAGTTTTTACATAATCTTATATTTTTTTAAGGTTCCTTAAGTGCCCAAGAAGGGATATTTATTGTTGTTTTGAATTACGGAGTCATGTATTAATTATTGCAAAATTTTCATTTATGGATGAGGTTTATGTTCAAAGAGAAAGAACCAAAGGGAAAAAAAGGAACTAAAGGCTTAATGAGGCTTTTGGAAAGTATTTAAGCTTAGTGAGGTTTGTGTCTCCCTTATAGTATGTGTAATAGAAATAAATTATGCACTTTTCACTTAAAAGCATTTAATTCCATATTATGCCTAAAATGAGAAAATGCAAAACATACAAAATGCAATGAACGAATGATAACTAATAAGTTAAGTGGCTTTATATAAAGTGTGAATATGTGTTCTAGATGATGATAAATGATTGCAAATTTATAAAATAGCCATATTATACTTGTAATTCCATAATATACATATTTTATGAATAAAAATGAGGTGTAAAATGTATAATGTAATAATTGAGCATATTAAGGCATAAAATGATGTTATTTAACATAATTGACATATGTTGGAATGCTTGGAAGCTTAAGAATAATTATGAACTTTAAAATACCTAATATGAGTATTATTATATTAAGTAAATACATTATGAAAGTGATGAAGATTATGCATGGTGATGAGTTTTAAGCATAATCTATGATAAATTGAATATGTTTTTCATTACACATGAAGTTTAAATGTTGTTTATGGTTATCTTATGTACATTAGTTGAATGGGTCACAATACCAAGCTTAGTTGTGTGACACTTAAGTGCTAGCAAAGCTATGTAAAATGATAAGTAAAAAATGAATAAGAGAATTTGGTATATCTTTGAAATAAAGTAAAATAATGTTAAAAATGTTCATATAGAAATGATTATGTTCATAATTCATGCATGTTATGTTATTTTTAATGGAATGAATTTATAGGCAATAATGCACATAATTGGAATGTATTGTGAAGCATAAAGTAACAAAAATGATGGATTTGAGGCTTAATGGTCAAATGGCCTTTTAGGACATTGTAGTTTGTGCATTTAATTATGAATATTATTTTGTGCATGAATATGTGATTGTGTCCTAGTATATTGTGTTGAGTGCTACGGTATTCATGAATGGTACACAAGGCTGAATGAGGTCTTGGAAAAATGCTTGTGCATGTGAATTCATGAAATGTGGAAATAGTGCATAATGCATGTAATACTTATTATGTTTATTGCTAGACTTAATTCAAACCATACAAGTATGAAGTTTGGGGCTAGAATAGGCTCTAAAACTATAATGAGCCTAAAAGAGGTGTTTCACACTATGTATGCCATAATATGCATTCTAATAGACATTTGGGTATATTGTAATTTAGATGAACATATGTCATGTAATGAATAAGAAAATGGCAAATATGTAGTGATAATCAATAAATGAGATGAATGATGTTTCAAAATGATAATAGGCATGGCAGCCAAATAGGCTATTATGTATGTATATGTGCGATGAAATATAAAGTTTAAATTTGATTAATTGTGTATATGAATGTATATGTGATCATATACATATGAGATGATTTATGTAATATGAGGAAATACATGTAAAATGCATGCATGATGCTAAAGATTATGATGTAATCATGTGTATGTCTATACTTTCCATTAAGCATGAGATAAATGATACATAATTGTGTGCATGAAAATGATTAAGAGAAGTGATATTAGTATGGCTAATGAGAAAGAATGCATGATCATATGAACGGTAATAAGCATGTGAACATGTAATGGCATGTGCTATATAATGGAAACCTATTTGAACATATATATGAACTATTGGCATGAAAAGATAATATGATGATGCAGATTGCATGTGATAGCTAGGAAACAACATAATACATAATGAGTTTAAGATATGGCCAAATATCCAAATATAAAACTTATAAGTGTTTTAGGCATTCCTCAAATATTTATGATATAATGATGCGTATATAAGGCAAGAATGGCCTAAATAGAATTAAAAACTAAAATCCTTATGTTAATGTCTATTATGCATAAAAGATTAATACAATGATGCATTAATCAATGTGCTCATGTTATATGAATAGAAATATTATGGGATTAATAAATAATGAAGAACATTTATTTTCCTTAAGGTTATGTGTTGACCAAATTAAACATAAAATTCACTCAATCTACTTTAAGATGATGAAATAAAAAGTTAATTGGTTAGTGGCCCATAAAGTAAATAGCCTAGTTGGATAAGTTGGTCAGTTAACTATAGTTGATAGGTTAGCTGGTTAACTATAGTTTTTAACAACTATTAGGTTACTTTGGTACTTTTTATATTTACCTAACAAGCCTATGCTATGTTTAGCCAATGGGCCTATGATATATGCTGACCTATAGGTCTATGTTATGCTCAGTCTTTAGACTTACATTGGTAGATAAGCCTTCGAGTTTATAGAGGTTGTATCGGCCATCTATTATATATCGACCTATGGGTTTGTTCTATATTCAGTCTTTAGACTTACATTGGTAAATGAACTTTGATTTAATAAATGGTCATACTAGGCATCATGCTATGCTATGTCTATTGATTCATGTTATGCTTGGTCCCTGGTTCATGATTTATACTTGACCTATGAGTCTCATGATATGTTTGATCTTCATATCTTTGTTGGTAGTGGACCTTTGGGTTTATAGGGGTCGTATTGGCCTACCCTATGTTTGACCTTCAGGTCTTATACTAGTGCAACAATTGGTAATGACCATAATGAGGGCCATTACATACCATGATACTCCATTATCTATAGTGTACATGTTTCCTTAGATATGGGCCAAATGAATAGATTTTAAAGAAAACTTTATATGGTTATCATAATGAATAAATTTCACATTTATGCATGACCTTATATCACATTATGTTTAAGAATTATGCCATGTTATGCCACTTGAGTATGTTATGTATAAAGTAGTATATCACGTGATAAATTGAATGTTGATGATTTTAGATCTTAATAGATGATGGTTTATGAATGAATGTTAAAATGTTAAATATACTTATGTTGAATTATGTATAATCATGTCATGAGATAAATTTTATGTCATTGTGGTTTGCGTGATATGCAAATGAGTTATTATGATTGAACCATAGAAATTGAGATGGTGGTTCCTTTATATGTTGTTCTATATTGCAAGTAATACGTGCTTGAATTTCCTATATGTGATAATGCCTTATTTATTTATGTCTTTTTACACATGCTGTGTTATTGATTTATAACATAATGGATTATAATATTATGAATGGCTATAATTTTAAAAGTTTAATATAAAAATGAAAAGTAAAATAATGTGTCATACTATACTAGATACACCATTAAGCTATAAAAGCTTAACGCATCTTTTGTTTGCGATGTGTAAGTATAAAGATAGCTCGAAGGGAAGAACAACCCAAGTATAAATGATATATGATTATAAGAAAAGGATGCTGGCTACATATTTTTGTATTATATATGTAGAAAGTATATAGAAAAAGTCTATAAGCACTCCTATGTGTTTCAATGTATAAATTATGGGCCTACAATGTATCAAAAGTTTATATAATCTTGTAATATATGTGTATATATATGAGGACATTATATTAATGGATATAGATTTATGATGAATTATGAGCTACTGTATATGTATAGATTGGAAAGGATATGAGATAAGTATTGATATTTATGTATATGTGTGATTTGAGATGATGCTAAGTTTGGATAGTCAGATGGACCAAGATGAGCATATGAATGCTATGTTATATTAAAAGTGTGTTTTTATGTAGAATACTATTTAGGATAGTGTCTAGATACAGCCATTATACTGCTAGATTTTTGACAAAAGGATCTATTAGTAAACTTTAGATATGGTTTTTGTTAAGACTAGTTTTTATATGTTGTATGATATTAGAATATGAAATCGATTAAAAAGGAAAAAAAAGATTTTCAGTAAATCAGATAAGTAATAAGTTGTATTATTGTTATGTGTCATTTTTTATTCAGGTTCGACAACTGAATTGGGTAAGGGGTGTCACATTTAGTTGTATTAGAGCTCTGATTTAGGCATTCCTCGAAGTAAGAAAGAGTATAAAGAATGTAAGAATGCTACAAGACTAAAGTTATATGAAATATATAGTATGTTGACAAGGATATATCATATGATCTCTATTATCCGAGAAGACATAGATATAGTTAATCTGTATAACCTCAAAAGGGAGTAGAGATAAAAGAGGGATTGCCATAAGTTTCCTAGACTATGGTTTAAGGTTTGCTAATAACGGGTGTATGAAGAGGAGAATCATGTTAAGATAAGAGATGTAAGCAGTATAAATGGGAATATGATGATTATGGAATTAAAGAGAACATATTGAGTATTAGTAGGGAATGGTTGTAAGAAAAGTGATATAAAGTAAATATAATGATAGAGTGATCAATGTTTTTAGGAGTTAATACTCCTAGTGTACCTATCAATTCCCTTATGATTCAAGGCCTTTTGATGCTTGAGTATGAGACATTAGACTAGGTTATACATCATATCATTAAGCATAAACATAAAAACATACATTACTGCATTATATCATTTACATAATCATATGTGTATAACCACAACATATACATTATATATGAGTGTTTTACCTAAATCAAGTGGCAAATTGATAGAATACACATATACAAGGGAATGAAATAAGATTTGGGTAAAGTAGATAAAATGGAAGGTAGGCTCTAAAAGATCAATGGAATTGGTTCTGTAGGGCTAATCCTAATAAAGGATTATAATGATGGTTATATGAATGGGAAATTATTGTTAATAACCTATGGTTTTAAAGTCGCTTAGTAGAAGAATGATAATTTATTCATGTATTGAAAAGAATAAATAGGTAGTTGTGAACATACTAGGGATATATCGAAATAATGAATGTTTTAAAGGACTGAGCATATATATGTTATGGATTATAAGAATAAGCCTAATAAAGGAAGTGATGAAAGTATCGATAGGAGATATGATGAATGATTAAATAAAAGATAATCCTAAGTTTTGATTGATGAATGAGGTCATTATAAGTTAAGCCAGTAATGAAGAAGTTATATGAGATTTAAAACTTTGATAAGCAAAGTATGTGTATATGGATTAGCATACAAGGATGCTAAATTATTCAGGAATTTTAAGGATGAAATTTCTTTTAAGAGGGGAAGAAATGTAACAACTTAAAATCCCAATATTGTAAATAGTACTTTTTGAGACATGAATAGTGTCACATAAGATCTAGGGTCACACAAATGTTATGGAGTGGAAGTAGAGCCTTACGATTTTATATATCAACCTACAGAAAAGTTAATGCATAATTTGAAATTTTCATGAAATCCCTTGATATGTAACATTAACCCACTTGTAGGTTAATGCTCAAAAAGTCTGAATTCACAGTTTTACAGATCAACACACTACTAGGTTAATGTGTAAAAGTCTGTTATTTTTATTCTTATATGTGTTAAACCATAGTAAGGTTAAAGGTATTTATTAGAACATTATTGAGTAAATGATGAAATTAAAATGAAGTTTCTAAGCCGGTCAAAAAGCTAGAAGCTAAGTGAAATAACAAGGTTAAAGAGACCATATGATATATATATGTGTAAACATGGATGCTATTATTTATTTTAAAGTTGGTCATGATAAGAAGCATACATGCTATAGCATAAAAGCCAATAGGTTAAAGTGTGGAAGTCTAACTTTATTATTTTATCTTAACCAAGTGGTAGGTTAAGGTGTAAAAATCCATCATCATGTAGTTTTGTATATTAATCCACTAGAGGGTTAATATTAAAAAACCTCACTTCAAAGTTTTGCATATGAACCAACTAGTGGGTCAAAGGCAAATATTACATGATGTGAAAAATGGGTGCAGATGCAAGTAATGCTTTTAATAATTTCTTTTTAGTTTTTGACCATGGATTCTTTAGGACATTTAAGGAATCATATGTATGATAATTTGGAATTATTATATATGAAAAATTCATATTGGAAAGGAAGAATGGATGTACAAAAATAAAGAGAAATATATGTAAGAAAATAAAGGCATTTGCTTGGACTTGAATATAGGCTATTGGATCTATTTTAATTAAATGATCTTGGCCATTTATTATTGATATAAAAGCCTAATTCCAATAGCCACAAGACCCATTATCTATTAGCATTGTCTTCTTATTTTTTTCTTTCTCTTTTATGTGAAATGCAAAAAAAGCCATTTTAGGGCTTCCCAAGCTTTCTTCTACAAATTTCTACCAAAACTTGTCATAAATCCACCATTTATGAAAGGATTTAGTTCTTACATGGTTTGAGCATGAATTTTGAAGGCTCAATTGAAGAAAATTGGGAGAATTTTAGATGCATAGTGCAATGGTGAATAGTAACTTGATTTTAAAGGAGGTAAGAATTCTTCAATCTAATTTTTTTCTAGTATTCTATGAGTGCTCAAGAACACATTTATCAAGTTAGATTCGAATTTAGATGCCTTTATGATTTTATTTTGAATTTTTGAATATTATGGGTGAATATTGGCTATATATAGGACAAAGAGTTTATTTCCAAGGTTTAACTTTTTTCTAAGATGCAATGAGATGCTAATAAGTGATTTATCAAGTCAATCTGAAAAATTGTGGCTAATTGACTTATTGTGAATATTTAGAGGTCATGGTGAATAGTAACTCTAAAAAATTGAGGATGAGTTATTACATGATCTTATTTTCTTTTTTAAGGTTCCTTAAGTGCACAAGAAGGGATATTTATGGTTGTTTTGAATTATAAAGTCACGTATTAATTATTGAAAATTTTCATTTGTGGATGAGGTTTATGTTTAAAGAGAAAGAACCGAAGTGAAAAAAAGGAATTAAAGGCTTGATGAGGCTTTTGGAAAGTATTTGAGCATAGTGTGGTATGTGTATCCCTTATAGTAAGTGTAATAGAAAGAAATTATGCATTTTTCACTTAAAAAGCATTTAATTCCATATTATGCCTAAAATGAGAAAAATGTATTAAATACAAAATGCAATGAATGAATGGTAATTAATGTGCTATTTATCTTACATAAAGTGTGAATATGAGTTCTAGATAATGATATATGATTAAAAAATTTGTAGAATAGCCATATTATGCTTGTAATGCCATAATGTACATCTTTATGGAGAAAAATGAGGTGCAAAATGATTAATGTAAAAATTGTCCATATTAAGGCATAAAATGATGTTATTCAACATAATTGACATATGTTAGAATTTTTAGAAGCTTAATAATGATTATGGAAGTTAAAATGCCCAATATGAGTATTATTGAATTAAGTAAATACATAATGAAAGTGATGAAGATTATGCATGGTGATGAGTTTTAAGCATAATATATGATAAATTGAATATATTTTGCATTACACATGAAGTTTAAATGTTGTTTAGGTCCATGTTATATGTGTTGGCCAAATAGGTCACAATAACAATCTTTGGTGTGTGACACTTGAGTGCAAGCAAAGCTATGTAAAATGCTAAGTAACAAATGAATAAGAGAATTTGGTATAGCTTTGAAATAAAGTAAAATAATGTTAAGAAATGTTCATATAGAAATGAATATGTTCATAATGCATGCATGTTATGTTGTTTTTAGTAGAATGAAAATATAGGCAATAATGTATATAATTGGAATGTATTGTGAAGCACAAAGTAACAAAAATGTTAGATTTGAGGCTTAATGGCTAAATGGTCTTTTAGGGCATGGTAACTTGTGCATTTAATTATGTATATGATTCTATGCATGAATATGTATGTGATTGTGCCTTAGTATATTATATTGAGTGCTACGGTATACATGTAATGACCTAAAAATTCGACTCTCATGAATAGTACTTTATCAGATGAATAGTGCTTCCTAAGACTTGAGTTGCACTAAGCATACCGACAAAAAGCATTAATTACAAGAGAATTTTACGTAAAGTTTGAAGCCAATCCAAAGTCGTTTGGATGGTTAAAAACGCTAATTAAGATTTTACAGCAGTGTCCTATGAATAGTGCCGCAGGTAAAGCTAACCTGTAAAATAAATTAAATGTTGCTCAAAATAATCCAAAAATATTACAACTGGATACTCAAATATTTTGAAAACTCCAATGACTTTGGAATCAAAATTTTATGAGTTTAGGAACTATTTTTACCCAAATTTTAAGACAGCAAATATGTTATTTTTTTGTGTTATTATTAGAATTTAGGCATGTGATTTTGAAAGGATTTAGGACATGAATTTATGGAATTTTGGGGACAAGAATGGAGGAAAACCAATTTTTCAATCGGTTATAATAATTTTTTGAAGCAAAGAAAAATTAATTTTTCAAAAAGTATAAAAAGGGAATTTCTTCTCTCCTCCCATATATACACAAGTCTCCATCCTCCTCCATACTTCATTTTTCCACACACTTCTCTTCCTCTCACTTTCTTTGTGATTTCTCTCTCTTTAAAAGGCCCCATAAGGTGAGCTTGCACCCGAAACAATGAGCATTCTGAGACGAGTCCATAGACACCAAAATCGTTTAGAACGATGGAGTATTTTGAGAGAAAAATCAAAAAGAAAATCAAGGTGAATAGTAACTTTCTCTCTCTCAGTTTTTCTTTTTTCACAAATTTTATATTTCATGGGTTTCTAGGAAGTTGTAGAGCATATATCTCAGCTTAAAATATTTTTTTGACTTCTAAATTATTTTATATTATTTATTGAAGTTCAAACCCTTTTGTATTTATAGGCGAAACAACAGCCTAAGCCTACCGAGGTAAGGAGAAGGCTTAGGCCGACTTCGGGGGTCTCATATAACCATGTTAGGTAAGTGTAATCACTTTGATTTGGCTTAAATACTCAATTAATGCATTATGTATATTATGTCATATATGTAATAAATGGAAATAAATGCTTAGAAATTAAAATAAATGCTATAAAAATTATTTATGACTTTATGACATGATAAGTGTATGATATATGATAATTTGGTGTGATCGTATGAGACAAAAATTTAAATATGTGATTTTATGCTATAAATGCATTCTGTGAATAAAAACTCAAAAATGCTATATTGTGTGCTTATCTCTAGAATTGTGTGCATATGGTATTTTCATGAATTGAAACATGTATAATAATTGTAATAAGTGTTAGAATGCCATGAAATAGCTCGTTATGCCCATGTGCGGCATTATGCCTATTTGAACTGTTAAGTGCACTAATATGCATGCGTGTGTGTATGAATGAAATGTGTTGCAATGTTTAAAATGGATTTTTTTGACATATGATAGATATATATGTGTGATACATGCATAATGAGGCATGATATGGTTAATTGAAGGCAAGTACGGG
>CANXYI011659936.1:0-10208 GCA_948208565.1 Hura crepitans
TTTATGATGGTAAGTGGTTCTCAACCCAAGTAGATTAAGTGATTTAATTAAGGTAAGTAAGTGATAGTTTATAAGTATATAATAAAATTATGTGATTAATGTTACTTTTAATAGATCTTTCATGAGGAAAATCAATTATAGAGTTAATGGAAATGGAGGAAGGATGATGATGAGATGGACTTAAGCAAGAGGAAATGGCAGATTGATGGATTTAAGCACATAAGGTATGTGTATTCTAAATTATAGTTCATATATGTTATAGTTTATATGAGATATAATTAATATCTTGTTATGGATGGATAAAATGTGTGGATAGAATTGATATAAAGTTTATGTTAGGATATGTAAGAGTGATGAAAATAAAGAAAAGAAGGAATGAAATTTAATTAGCATGAATTTATATTATGTAGAGAACTTTTATGAATTTTAGATGTTATGGAAGTTGCTAGTTTAGCTTGAATACTTAGTTGTAGTAGAAATTAATGTTAAGAGACATAATTAGGATTCAAAGGTATATGAGAGGAAGGCAATAATAAGAGTTATAGGATGGTGTGAAATAAATTACATAGTTTAATTGATATATGACAGATAAGTTAAAGTAAACATGTATACAAGCATAAAAATACATTAAGGTAAAAGAAATTAAATATGAGGAATAAAAAGAAAAAGTGTATTACTATGATATAAACCTAGAAAATAAAGGAAAACACATGGGATACATGTATGTTTAGGAATTTTATAATCACTATATCAATAAAAAGAGAAATTTATGAATTAATTAGCTAAGTATAATAAAAAAGGGTTATTAAATAGACATATAAATAATGAAATAAGGATTATAAATTAAGTGATTAAATCTCTAAGAAAGTTTTAAAGGGGTAAAAAATGCATGAGTAAGAAATTATAATTAAATAAATTGAATTAAATTGAGAATGTGGAAATGGAGGGAAATAGGAAATACATGCATAGGTATAAATGAATAAGGAATTGATGGAATAATAATAGTATCGATAAAGAGGTAATAATAAAAATTAAAGAAATTATATTTAAGAAATTGAGTCAAAATAAAGTTTGTGGAATTAATTAATAAGAACTAAAGTATAATTTATTTATAAGGAAAGAAAGAATTTAGAACATTGGAAATATATTAAGGATTTATATATGAAATAATAAAAAGTAAGCTGATAATATATACTTAAGGAAAAGATAATGATATATTGCAATAGGGTAATTTAAGGAAGTTAGTTTAAAAGACTTATGGGTAATTAAGTGAACAAATGTGACACCTCTGACTAGATTCTCAAAGAAACCCAATAGGTGATGCACTTACCACTAGGTCACCCATCCTTAAATTGCTCCAGATCCGCATTCATTTAACACTTACAAATTATTTATTATATGGGTAGATATTGCCTAGATTCTCTGTCTATAACTTAGACACCACTGTTCAAGGTATATTTAAGCTAAAAATCCATCTAACAGTCCATTACAAATTTTATAGAAATTTGAGCAGCATAATGGCTACCCGGCTTACATTCTGAAAATTTTCACCTATGAAAAACACTTCTAATAACCTTAATTCCATCACCCATGACCCTCTAAACCCTTCTAGTCCTCTAATATCATCAATATATCATACACAAATATTCAAATATCATACAGAGCCTCTGAGCCAAAATCATCAAGATCATATAGAAATTAAACCATTCAGTTCAACATGCCTATTTAAATACATCGCATATTTCACTTATAAATTATAGACACTAGCAAGTCCTAAGCTAGTTAAACTTATAACCTATAGTATTTACATGAGTGCCTACTAAAACTATTAAAATACAAAATCTTATACCCTTTAATGTCTCTATTGCTACACTATACAAAACTTGAGGCTGGATTGCTACTTGCTATTACCTATGCACCAAAACACTAGTATGCTAAGTATGAAACTTAGTAGTGAATTTAAAATAATAAAAACATGCTAATGAAACCATAAATATGAATCAAACATGCCATGGACACATGAATTCAATATATAATAGCCATGTAGCAAAATAATATTATTCTATTAACAGTCTGATAATTCAACTATTTCCACTTATGCCATTTCTAGGGTGTCATTAATTTAGGTGTTACTATTATCTATTATCAAGTTAATTATTTGGTTTATTAAGTAGGCCCAACTAAGTAGACTACACTTTCAGACACTGGACCAAAAGGGAACTCAAACTATGTAGTGATCCTGCATTTTAAACCTCGAGCTCCACACCAGCCCTACTACAGTAACCCATCTTGTGGACCCCAATTGCTGCACTGGCCTACTCTGATATTAGGGCCTGTATCTCCCTATTACTAGACAAATATAAATATTATCATATCACATTTTTCACACCATAGTGCAGTGGCCCATCTTATGGACCTCGACTGCTGCATCGGCTTGGTATGCTAAATAGACAATTATCAACATCATATCCCAGTGCATTGGCCCATCTTATGGACCTCGACTGCTACACCGGCCTAGTTTGTTAAACAGACAAATATCTAGTAGCTGCTAATCTCTAGTTGACCGGTCAACCCAATCAATTGGTGTCTAACTAATGAGCCATCTGTCTCTTATTTGTGTTTATTTTATTACTGATCACCATTTTAAATTATTTACAATCGACTAGCAGATAATTATTATTTATTTTCTATAGCCAAAATTCATCTAAATAGTTTTAGATCCATATTTATTCCGACCGAATAATTATAGGTCATTTGCGGAAGACAATTTTAGGTTATTTTACTTAGGCAATTACAAGTCCATTTTAGGCTCATTTTATGTCATAATCTAAGCCCTATTATATGTCAATTATAAGTCTCGATTATGAGTCATTCTCATAAGTACATTTTACAAGATAGTTATGGGTCATTTCTATTTTTCCAGTACACCGTTACGAGTCATTTTCCACTACTTACTAAGCATTTTCCCATGCCAATTCAAGCCAATATTCATGTCATTATAGTTCCAATAAAACCTCATGTCATACATCTTAATATGTCAATAGTATTGGCTCGTATTACCATCTCACCCATACACAAATGGCTCACATTATATGTCACATTTTAGGCTAATTCATACCGTCTCTTTTATGCTATCTACAAGTTATTTCTATTCCCAATTTTAGGCAGGTTTCCATTACTTTTAATTTCCATTCATAATGCCATACTTATTCACATTTTCATCCTCATTTCATGCCAAATCAATGTCATGCATCACATGTTCTTTTGTCATGCCAATCATACATAGCATACATCATGCCATACCATGCCATGACACCCCACACACATCCTTGGTCATTCCTAGCCCAAGTCTATCTAAGCCTACAACCTACTAGATTTTGGCCAAAAATAATTTATTGGTTCTATTAAATTTTTAAATTAAGTCTTTTTTATCATTTTATGGCCAGTCAAAGTTTCATGACTAGTACGCCCTTTCTCGGGCCTCGAGGGTACTATTCACGGAGCCTAGACTTATAGGCGTCACAAAGAAACTCTAACTTATGTAATGCAAGTAGCAAGATATAATGATGATGCAAGTGATAAATAATATGGCTACGAGTAGAACTAGAGCATTAATGTGTTTAAAAAGGATTAAAAGAAAAAGTATGCTATAATGATAAATTATGGAAGTTATATTTATTTGCTCATGTGAATGAAATATGATGTCAATTTTTATTATGAATATGATTTAACATGTCGGAATTGCATGAAAATGAATGAACATCAAAATGCAATGAGAACTAAGAAATAGCCCATATGAGTTAGATAACCTACTAGGTAGGTTGGCTGGTTAACTAGGGAGTTAGCAATTGCTAGGGGTTTTAGTTCCTATGGACCATTGCCTATGTGTTAGTATGGTAGGTGTAGCTACTGAGATTCTGATAGAGAGCCCTACACACCTAGGTATTGAGAGGTCCACATGAACTAATATCTACTATTTAGGATTATTAGGGAAGTCCATACAGACTAACTCTAGCCATCCTAGGTATTAAGAGGTCTGCATGGACTAATCCCTGCTTACTCACAATTTAGTGGATTTGAGAGATCCTATAGGGCTAATCCTTGTTATCCACCTGAGTGTGATTGGTATTTGGGATTTGAAAGGTCCTTCAAGGCTGATCCCTACTATATTTACTGTTGGGAGGTCTACTAGGGCTGATCCCTGCCACTCCAATTTAGGAGGTTCATATGAACTAGTCCCTACCATTAAGTGGAAATGGGTAAGTGCAGCTACTGAGGTCTAAAATATGGGCCCCTACACAAGTTGGATCCTGATATCTAGTGTTGAGAGTTTTTCTATCAAATATAGGCTGAGTAAAGAAATAATTAGGTTAAAATGATTAATATACAAGAAATGATTTTATAGTATTAAAATTAGATATTGTAAAAAGAAAAATACTGAAATGATTTATAGAGGATAAACAACATGATTAATATCACAGTCATAAAGTATTATGAATGTCATGTACCTAAGAATGGCATAGGTGACATGGACTCATCGGATACAAATTAAAGAGGGAATTGAATAATTAAATATCAAAACACTAAAAAAGTATAAATGAATAAGTCTAATAGAAATGTAGTCAATATAAGGGGAAAAATAAAGAAGTAAAGATAGAAGTTTCAGGTAGAAATAAAAGAATATTGTAAACATATACTTGCAAATATATTGAGGAAGTATTCATAGAAACTATACTGTGTGGAAAGTATGTTAAGTATCATATACTATCCAAGTTTAAATGTAGCATGAGAGGCAATAAAGGAAAGAAAAAAGAAATTTGTATATGAAGGATATTTTAAGACAAAGTAAAAGACTAGAAACATAAATACTCATAAATGTTAAACATTATAAAAGGGCAAGGGAATATAGTAAAAGTTAAACTGAACCTACCATATATCTAATAATTATTCATGATAAGAACAAAATAAAGGAACACCTAGGAGAATAATGTTGACCCTTTGATTAATTATTGTACATACTTATGGAAAGACATAAAGAAGATGGAGGAAAAGGTAAAGACTAATATAAGAATTAAGGATGCATCATTCAGTGACATAAGGAATATAAGTTCCATATTATTAGAATACACCACTAAGCAATTATACTCAGCACATTAGCATTTATGTTGATGTATGGGTAATGAGCTAATGTGGCAAACGTAACGGATCGAGTTCCAACATTAGTTGAAGTAGAAGGATTAAAAATACAAGTAAAGAGAGTCCACCACAAGCATCATTCACATTAAAAGTGTACCTATATTTTTATCTAAATAAATGTTGTTTGAATTAAGTGTGTTTGTTTAGTGTATCAGTGTTATAAATATATTAATGATAAGTATAAATGGACAATAGATTTAGATTGTTTTAATTTCAAGTTAAATTTGTAGATGATAGTGGTAATAATTAATTATTAAATACTAATTTTAATAACATTGATATTTTACTATGCCTCTATTGATTGTATATAATGTATGTATGGCACATATAATATAAGGTTTCATTAAATGCACATAAATATTTAGATAAAATGGTTATACTAAGCATATCAATAGTTTATGCTAATGACTTAAACAAATAAGATAATTGAAATGGATACATAGCATCCTATACCTGAGCTAGGTTAATGATTGGGTATAAGGGTGTTACAATAAAGATCATAAATAACTTGGTATCAAAGCCACTCAAGTGCAAGAGTTACCTAAATGACTCTTTTAGATTTTCCATCCATTTAAGGATGAAATACTGTGCTAAAGCTAAGTTGAGTGCCCAAGGCATTGTGCAACTTCTTCTAAAATCTCAAGGCAAACCTTGGATCTTGATTAGATATGATAGAAGATGGCACACTATGCAACATTACTATCTTATCGATATATAGCTTAGCTATCTTTTTTAAGGAATAATCTATCTGCACAGGTATGAAAGAAGCAATCTTGGTCAATTTATAAACAACTACCAAAAATGAGTCACACTTGCTTCTTATCATAGGTAGACCAACCACAAAATCCATAATGACTCTTTCCCATTTTCATTCCGGTATTACTATAGGATGGACAATCTAGAAAGAACTTGATGTTGAGCCTTAACTTGTTGGCAAGTAAGACATCTAGTTCCAAATTCTACTATATCTCTCTTCATACAAGGCTCACAATAGTATAAAATCTTGATACATCTTGTTGCTACCAAGATACAAAGCATAAAGAGCTCTATAAGCCTCTCATAATATCTTATTCTTTACTTCCTCCGTATCCAGCACACAAGAATGATCATGATAATATAGGCTCTATCATTCTTGATCTTATACTCTATAGACTCCCCCTCTTAGATAGAACCTATGATACTCAAAAGCTTGTTATAATCATTTTATGCGTCTTTCATTTGTTGTAAGAGACTTGGCTTCACTTGCAACTCAAAGCTTTAATCTGAAATTTAAAGCTTTCATACTTAACATGAACTTTTTGCTCAAAGCATCTGCTAAACATTAGCTTTATTAGATGATAATGAATAAGGAAATCATAATCCTTAATCAACTTTATACATCTGCACTATCACAAGTTCAACTCCTTCTATGTTGGAAGATACTTTAATCTCTTGTTATCTGTATACATATAACACATCTCTCTATAGAGATAATGCCTATAAATGTTTAAGGTAAATATGATAGCTACAAGTTTAAGATCATGTGTTGGGTAGTTCTTCTCATGTGGCTATAACAACATTGCCTTCTTGCACCGACACACATCCTAAGCCATTCAAAGATGTATCATTATATATAACATCTAAAAACCCCAGATTCATGTACGATGAATCGAGATTCAAAGCATCCTAATTAGGCAAAATGAAAGGATTATTTTAAAGTGATCAAGAGAAAACTATGGTTTAGAAATAAAGTCAATAAATGGATAAAATTTTAAAAAAAAAAGGATTTTATGATGAATTATATATTTATAGAACTGAACTAATAAAGCCATATCTATCTAATTGATATTGTTCTGGGATTTCATGCTTTAATACTCTAATATTTTGATAAGAGTTAAGGATGTTGGAATCGGAATGCTCAGGAGTCATGGATAAACTTTTGAGAATTTCAAGAATGGAATATATAAAAAGAGGAAAAGGGTGTTATAAAAAATAATTAATAAGAACAAGGATTAAAAAAAAGAGTTATCAAGATATTTTGATAATAAAACTTGGCAGTTATACAATTGGGATTAAAAATACATAAAAAGAAGGAAAAAAAAAGGGAGAGTCAAAATCCAAATAGGAGGTAAAAGCTTAATTTTAGGAGTTAAAATAGGAGGAGCAACACCTAATGTTGTGACGCCGATGAAGGAAATAGTAGCAGACCAATTGAAGGTAGATTCTAATAGCAAAGTACAGAAGAATGCCACTAATATAGGCCTAATTATAGTTTAGTGGCAGTATAATATATAGCTATTGCTGCTTTAATTTCATCAATCTAGAAAGGTTAGTAATTCTCTTCTATGAAGTTGAAATTTGTAGAAGAATAGTCAAAATGTATAACTTACATAACTAATATAAAAGGGTTTAAGTTAATCCATAGATGTCTATTGTGTTATTGTATTTGTATAAATTACAACTCTAAGTTAGATGATATTAAACATAATCCATAATATACACATTGAATAGTGTTATGAGGAGTTTTGATTAAATCTATAAGCTATCTATTAGATGATGTTAGTATGTTTCTATGGTTGTAATTGAAAAATTAAATAGTTAAAAAGCTTAAAATTGGGTTATAATAGACAATAATTATTCTTATATATGTGAGGCTTTCAGTTGGGGCAAGATAAAGTAAAAAAAGGCTATTTCAATATTTTGGAAGTGGATATTAGCTGTAATTAGGTTCGAAAAGAAAAGGTTTATAAAGTGAAGGATATTAAACTTTGATCGATAGAGATAGCTAAAGAAGTTTCGATAAGCTTCGAAATGTAAATGTCCATGTTTGATATGTTATAACTTAATGCTTTTATGTGATTTTAATATTCAGAGCATAAAAAGGTTAAAAAATATATGTGTGTATTTATGTGTTATTTGAAACATTGTAGACATATGTATACATACATACATTCATACACACACACACACACACACACACACACATAACTAAATTTTATATGATGAAATGAGGTAGGTTCATTAAATAGGATTTTTATATCTAAGACTTACAATGTGTGTTAGTATGTAATTTTATTTAATAAATTTAATATTTTATTAGGTGCAATGAAATAAGCATATGATAGTTATATATGTGTATATCCTAATTTATATGAAGTGAGTGATTATGAGTTACAAGTGAGGAACAAATGAAATAAAGTACACATATTATGATATTTTATGGGTTATGCATTGATATTTTAAATGGATTAAAGCTAAACCATGCATGTTATATAATAAGGAAAGAATACATAATCTAATGGGTACATCCATCATAGCATAAGCATGTTATAACTGAGTGTGCTTAGATTATGAGATGACACATAAATTAAGTATAATAATACCTTATAGGCAAAAGTAAGCACCTTCAATAAAGTATATATGTGTAAATTGTTATATTTTGAATGAGAGAGATTAATAAGTGTTAGTTATATTGGTTTTAAAAGTATAAGAGTACATGAATTGTGTTGGCATTAGTTATAAGTTATATGTACTGTAATTATGTAAAATGATGAACTAAGTGAAAACAAAGTAATATGTATTGAATTTGTAAATACCTTAATACAAAGCATAAATGTATATTTGATGCTTGTGAAATATGTTATATAAACATGTAACCATTCTATTATGCTATGAAAGTGGTTAAAGTAAAGTTGGATGTGCAAGAGTATATATAGCCGAGTAGCCTTTGTGTATGTACTGGTGTGTCTAAAGTTAAAAGGATATATATCATATATGATGTTTGACTCAAGATAAGGATAAAGTACACATACCAATGCATAATATCATGTTAATTAAATAACTATGGTTATTTTAAACCTAGATTATATAATGGTTGAATAATACTTATAGCTTAACGTGAGGTTTTGATAGTTAATTATGCTATACAAGTGGTATACTACCATATGTTGAGGCTCTATTGGCCAAAAGTGTTATTTATGTTGCATGAATTAAGTTGAATGATGAGGATGATTAGGTTATGTGTTATGCATGATGAGGTCGAGATAGTCCTCTATGTGTGCTTGTTATATCTAAAGTCAATTGAGTTATGCTAATATGCATGTGATATTCTAGCAAAGAATTGCATAATGATTATAATAATGATGTATGAGATCATGTTATCTATGAAAGATATTGTGTCATAACCAAAGATATGTGATGTTGATTTCTTTTGAACCATGCCTCCTAATTGCGTTACATAAGCATATGATATTAGTAATACCACATGAGCTAAAGAGATTATTATAATGATTGTCTTATGATAACATGGCCAAAATATATTGAGGCATGTTCATGTTAATATGTTAGACTTGAGTACATATCAACAATTTATGTTACTCATGATGCGTTTTGATGTTATTATAAAGTTCAAATATGTTAAGGTGTATGACTTCTTTATGGAACATAACCATAATAAAGATTAAGATTTTTCCCCGTTTGGTCATTTGTTAACCAAACACTCTTTAAAATTAGCTTAAGCTACTTAAAACAATGAAACAAAAAAAAATTGGTAATTAGACCATACAAGTACCAACCTAGATTAGACAAGTTAACCGATCAACTAGGGGTAATAGTAGCTACTAGAGTACTTCTGTAGCTGCGTAACCTTTGGGTTGTGATATGTAACCTTAAGATTATTATGATGTGACCTATGAGTCTTATGATAATTTCTAACCTTTGAATCTAATGCATGCTGACCTTCGAGTCTAAGGTGTCTAAGGCTATATGGTCCTGAGGGCCTTAATGGTCCATCGAGACCCTGTTATCCATTTTAGCTTATATTTGGGCATAAATTAAATGAATGATAAAATAATAAGTTAATCAAATGGATGAATGTAATTTAATGATATGAGACTTTATTAGGTTTAATAATGTTTCTTAAGTATTACACTACATATCGCTTACATGTGTATATATCTAACTTATTTGTATATGTGTGTGTGTGTGTGTATACACACATACCTTTATGGCTTAATGACAACTATATTGTTATA
>CANXYI011660164.1:0-12606 GCA_948208565.1 Hura crepitans
TTTCACTCAAATTGGAAGATTGTCATGAGTGACATCAAATCCAAGCCTTGTGCCTAAAAGGTATATGCAATGGTGAACTGATCGGTCATATGCTCATGATGAGATAGACCCGTCGTGGAGTGACCATGCTTGGATAACCAAAACTGGAGCAACTAAACCATGTGCCCATGTAATGATTAATAGCAATTTCCCCTAGGCACCTCAGTTAATGCTGCATTGTATGTTATGTGGGCTAATATATGTGAAATGTGACTTAATCGTCTCAAAATGATATTGAACGCATTGGGCCTTTTCTAACTGGAATGGGCTAAACCCTGCATTTTGACTCTATTGAACATATCCAACATATACAGGCTAAGTATTTTGCATGCACTCTTTTATGTGAGAGAAATAATGTTCAACTACCTGTCATTCATTATTCGAACCTATTGGGGCCTCCGATGTCTCATAGGAAAACCCTTCTAGGAAAGAGCATAAGACCTCGTGTGTGGGAAGAAATAAGTTTAGAAGGCTCTTACTTGTGATTGTTGCTATAAACATTGACATGCATAAGCATTTCATGCATTCATGCGCACTCTCAATCCATCATGTTTAGCCCTTTATCTTGCAGTCATCACAGATCCTCGAGCTACTTAAGGACAGGGGATAGATGGTAGGATATCTAGACAAGAATTCACATCTACCACTGATAACCTAACAAGCATGGTAAGGTATGATGAAAGCAGTTCTTCTACTTTGAATTTTGATACTAGAATGGATAAAAAATTTGAAGACTTTAAGAAGAGAGTGATGGATATGGTTTTAAGAGTAATAGCTAAGATAGTTCCAACTATTAAGTCCCCACTGCATGCGAAAAACATTGTAGCTACTTTTGCTGGAAAAACTACTACTACTTCTAAGGGAATTGGTATAGAAATGTAAGCCACAAGCTTTAAGGGGAAAGACAAGAAAGGTGAGTGCATTAACCTAGAGTATGACTTTTGTGAAGAATTAATTGCACCTCGAAAGTTTGAGGATGCTACTATAAAGAAGTTGGAAGAAAGAATGGAAGTGATGGCTAGGCTTATTTCTATAGGTAAAGGGATAGATCCTAAGGAACTATCCTTGGAATCTGAGGAGACCTTTTAAGTTTAAGATGCCAAAATTACCCAAGTTTAATGGTACTTCATATCCTAGAGCTCACATTAAGCAATACGCCATGATTATGAGAGGCACTAAGCTTAGTAATAAATAAAAAGGCAGCCTATTTCAGTTTGGCATTGCAAGGAAGGGCGATCCATTGGTACTATGGGTTAAAAAGGAAAGTAAAAGAAGACTAAAGTAAGATTACAGAAGCTTTTATCAATCAATATGACTTTAGCACTGACATGAATGTCACTATGAAAGAACTCGAGTTGCTTAGGTAGAAATCCAATGAAACTTCATAGAGTACTTATCGAGATAGAGGTCTCGAGTGCTAGAAATGAGGAAAAAGCTTAAAATTTCAGATCAAATCTGTATGTTCATTAAGAATGCTAGCCTATACTTGAGAGATAGCTTGAAGGCCAAGGGGTTAAAGTATTGGGAATCATTGAAAGACATAACCATAGACATAGAAGAGGAACATAATGAATAGAAGAAGAGTTCAGGAGGGTTTGGTAATCGAAGGAATCAAGAAGCTAGGAATGTAAGTGGGGCTAGTTTTGGGCAAACTATTGAGTTATCAACTGTGGCAAAGTATTATTCAAATTTGGGCTAGCCACTATCTTGGTGTCTAAAGTAGTTTCAAAAAGAAGGAAAGCTCTAACCTGTGCCTTCTACACCTGCTAAAAGTGAAGGCTAATCTTATCATAGAGCGGACTTATACTATAAATATCATCAGCACATTGGCTATGACACTGATAATTGCTACACTTTGAGGGATAGGATTTAGGATTTGATTGATTTAAAGCAAATACTCTTTCTAGAACGAAGGCAAAAAAGCCAAGGTGCATACTCAAGAGTTCCTCCTTTGGTCAATATGGTTAACTCAGGTCTCCTAAAATGGTATGTACTCCGAGATTTGTATGGGAATAATTATTTGATGGTGAAAAGTAGTGCCAAAGTGAATCAAAGTTTAGAATGTGTGATGGATATATGGGTTACAAATAGGGAGAACGAGTCAAAAGGACAAGTTTAGGATGTATGGGTAGATTTTGATCCAGAGCAAAAACTGAGTGAGGATACAGAAACCAAAGCAGTGACCTAGAGTGGTCGAGTGATGCTAGAAGTAGAGAGGGAGTCAATTGCCTCGGTGATGGAGAATGAAAAAGATGTTGTAATGCAATAGTTAAAGAAGACTCCCACACAAATTTTGATTTAGAATCTATTGCATCAATCTTCCTCTCATCAATAGAAAGTGGTCGAAGCATTATGTGTGGCAACTGTTTTAACTACCATATCACCATATAAGCTAGTGGCAATGGTAAAAGGAGTGGAGGAAACAAGAGTCAGCTTTTCTGATACAAATTTATCACCCAAAGGGTAACATCATAACTATCCTTTATACATCAAACCAAAAATTAATGACAAGCACACGGCCTTTATAATGGTGGATGATGGGTTATCGATCAATATGTGCCCTCTTAAGGCTGTAGCAGTGTATGGGATTGAGGATTTAATGATCTCCTAGTCCAAGCTTCCCGTCATGGCCTATGACAACACAAGAAGATAAGCATATGGGACATTCATGGTTAAGGTTAAAATAGGAATGATTATGGATGATGTGGAGTTCGTAGTGCTCGATATCCCTGCAAATGTCTCTCTACTTTTAGGAAGGCCATGGTTCCAAAAGCTGGGAAGAGTTCCATCGACATTGCATCATATGATAAAGATCCCCCATGATGGTGAGATAGTGATAATAAAGGCTACAAGGGAGAATCAGGTGTCGATGCTTGAAATAGATAATCAGCCTTTCAATAGTTTCCATATTGCTAGAATCTTTTCTAAGGTAGGAGAAAACCCTAAGGTGATGAACATGATGAAAAAGATGAACTATTTGCCTAGAGCTAGATTAGGGCATACCTTGGAAGGTCTAATTTCTATCACTCAACCTTAAGGATAGAAGGACCAAAAGGGATTAGGATACACCATAGAGATATGAGATCTAAAGAAGGTAAGAAAAGATATCCCTCTGCTAGAAAAGAGTTTTGTCTAGGCTAAAGGGAATGTTAATTACTCTAGGGAATTCGAGCTAGCTATCATTGAGGGATAGGTTGTGCCAAGATTTGAGATATTTAGTGATGTATTTGATTGGGTTGTAATGAAGTGAAAGCCGTTTCCAATTTTTGGGATGCAGAAATTATGACCAACCTGACAGAGTTGGAAATTAGATATGAATAAGAGATCCTGACTAATGTTGTGCTCTAGGATAAAAGAAAGAAGAAGATGAAAGAAGAAAGCCTCCCTGAAAGTTTTTTTGATAATTTATATGTACCTAAACTTTTTAATGATGATGTTCTTATTTCCTTTGTTAATAATATGAACAATTTTGCTTATTTTTGTGATGTCTCATCTAACTATAACATGCATAATGATAATCATGACACACATAACATGTTTGATATTAATTCAATCAATACTATCTCGTTTAATCTCGGTACTCATGAAAATCCTAAAGAGATCTTAATTGCATCTAATGTAACTCCTGAAGAGAGGACTAAATTTGAGAGAATGTTAAACAAATAAGAAAAAGTCTTTATCTGGACCTATAAAGACATACCAGGGGTAGATCGAGAAGTAGCAAAACATGCCATCTACCCATCTTTAGAAGCTAAACTAGTGAAGCAAAAACTATGAAGAATGAGACCGTAATGGGCAGAAAAGATAAAAGAAGAAGTACACAAGCAAGTCGAGGCCAAATTTCTAGAAAAAGTACAATATCAAAAATGGTTAGCTAATGTGGTTCCAATTACCAAGAAAGATGGTAAGGTCTAGATGTGTATAGACTATAGAGATCTTAATAAAGTCTGCCCAAAAGATGACTTCCCATTGCCTTATATAGATATGTTGATTGATAATGCAACAATGTGTAAAATGTACAGTTTTATGGATGGGTATACTAGTTACAATTAGATTATGAATAGAAATAAATGACAAGATAAAAACTACCTTCATCATAGAATGGTGGACTTTCTATTACAAGGTTATGCCTTTCGGGTTGAAGAATGCTAGGCCTATGTACAAGAGGATGGGCACAAAGATTTTTGATGACCTGATTCATAAGGAAGTTAAAGTGTATGTCGATGACATGATGATCAAATCCTCTATGAGAGAAGGGTATTTTAAGGCCTTGGAAAAGTTCTTCAAAAGGATAGATAAGTACAATCTTCATTTGAACCCAAAAAAGTGTGTCTTTAATGTGACTTTGGGAAAGCTCCTAGGACATATTGTGAGTCAAAAAGGAATTGAGGTGGACCTTGATAAAGTCAAAGTAATCAAAGAAATGCCAGTCCTAAAGAAAGAAAAAGACATAAAAGGATTTCTAGGTAAAATACAATACATTAGTAGGTTTGTAGCTAAGCTCACCACCATATGTGAACTCATCTTTAAACTTCTCAAAAAGAACTAGCCAACTAAGTGGAATGATGATTGCCAAAATGCCTTTGACACAATTAGGGAATATCTACTAAATCCACTAGTTTTAAAATCGCCAAGGCATGAAAAACCATTGATCCTCTATTTATCTATTAAAAAAAGTTTAGTAGGGGCTATGATGGTACAAGAAGACGAGATGGGCGTTGAATTTGCAATTTACTACTTAAGCAAGAAATTTCTCCCTTACGTGGTCAAGTACATAAAGGTGGAAAAGATTTGATTAGCAATAGTGTGGGCATCAAAGAAACTAAGACAATACTTCCAGTCATATAGTGTACAGGCTATGTCCAAACACAACCCATTAAGGTATCTCCAGACGGCATCATCTTTAGTGGGCAGAATAAGTAAATGGCTCCTCTTACTTCAAGAATTTGATATTCAGTACATAACAAGAAAAACCATAAAAAGGTGAGCAATAACATAATTCCTTGCCAATCATCCATTAGAAGGTGAGCAGTTAGAGTTTGAATCCTTAGATGAAAAATTGAACCCAATTATGGTCCAGGGATGGTAGATGTATTTTGATGGAGTAGCAAACAACAAAAAGGTAGGAGTAGGAGTGATTTTAGTGACCCTTAAAGGAGAAAAGCTACCGTTAGCTAAGAAGCTGAGATACAAAGTCACAAATAACATGGTAGAATATGAAGCCTTCATATTTTGATTAGAAGTATTGTTATCTCTTAGTTCAAAAATAGTTAAGGTGTTTTGGGATTCATTATTGGTAGTGTATCAAGTTAATGAAAAGTGGACCATCTGTGAAGAAATATTGATGCCTTTTGCAGAATACCTAAAGTCAATTAGTGGTTGATTTGAAATGTGCACTTTTCATCATGTTTTGAGAGATGAGAATTAGCTAATAGATGCATTGGCCACCTTGGTTTCCATATGGATAATCTAAAAGGGATGATCATGAAACCAATTATCATTTCGAGTTTTGAAAGGCCTTATTACAAGACAGAGCAGATAATGAAAATAGAGCAAGAAAAAGATAAGCCATGGTTTTATGACATCCAAAATTACATAAAAAATGGAAACATCCCCAAAGAAGCCATAAACAAGGATAAAAAGGTATTGAGGAAGTTGTCAACTCAGTTTATTAACATAAATAGGGTCTTATATAAAAGGCAAGTGAATGGCCTTCAGCTTCATTACTTAGAGGAACGAGAGGTAGAAAAAGTCATGGGGGGAGATACACATAGGGTTATGTGGTACACATATGAATGGTTTAGAGTTAGCCAAAAAGGTAATGCACCAAGGATTCTTTTAGCTTAGTATAGATCATGATTTCTCAAAATATGTGCAAAGATGCAACAAGTGACAGCAATACAGAGATCTGAAATATGTGCCTATATATAAACTTCACAACTTATCATCTCCTTGACCATTTGCTACATGAGCGATAGACATAATAGGAGAGATACATCTGATAGCTTCAAATGGGCATCATTTTATTGTGGTGGCAATTGATCATTTCTCGAAATGGGTCGAAGCAGAATCTTTTAAGAAGTTGAGGGCAACAGAGATGGCTAGATTCATAAAGAAGAGTTTAATAGGTAGATATGGGGTTCCACATCATATAGTTTTAGATAATGGTGTCTAATTTCAAGTGGAAACAAAAGCTCTCTTACATAAATACAAGATTTGACATCATAAATCCTCTCTTATAGGCCACAAGTCAATAGAGCAGTCGAAGTAGCAAACAAGAACCTTAAAAGGATTTTGGCCAAGATAGTTGTGACTTACAAAGATTGGGCAAATAAGCTTCCTTTTGCTCTTTGGGGATATAGAACTATGATTCAAACTTCAACAGGTGCTACTCCATTCTCCTTGCTATATAAGATAGATGTAGTGCTTCTAGTAGAGATTGAGCTTTAGTCATTGAGAGTGGTAATAGAGTCAGAGATTCCTAAAACTGCCTAGGTTGAATAAAGATTCCAATAGTTGAATTTGCTAGATGAGAAGTGGTTAAGAGTCAATTATCGCAATCAAGTTTACCAAAAAATGATGGCACGTGCCTTGGGTAAAAGGGTGAAGGATCATAAACTGAAAGAAGAAGAGCTAGTCCTCAAATAGATGAGACCAGGACTACTTGACCTAAGAGGAAAGTTCAAGCCAAATTAGGAAGGGCCATTCATCCTAAAGTAAATGTTACCGAAGGGTGCTGCAATCCTTACAGATTGTGATGGAAAAAAACTAAGGGAACCCATAAATATGGACAGGCTGAAAAGGTTCAATGGCTAAAGACAAATAAAAGAGAAAAAGAAGAGAAATAATAGCCCTACGGGTTGAAGACCAGCAAATGATGGCTTTGCTAAAAGTGGCCACCCTAATAGGGTAAAGACCAAAAAAGGGCATCCAATGCAAAAATTAGGGGTCAAGAGAAAATAGTCAATCAAGAAAGCCTATGTAGGCTGATTGACGATAGGAGTTCAAGATGTAATTGAGAACTCCCTTGATTAAACGAGGAAATGTGTTGTTGCATTAATGTCCTGTTGTGCTTATCATAAAATGCCAATATGATGTTACTAGATAGGACCACTTTAATAAGCATGGTTGAGCATTTTATAAACTAAAGGAGTATAATATTAATTACAAATAAAAGGGGTACAAAATAAAAAAGCAAAAAAGTTTCTTTTTGATTCTTTCTTTTTAAGTCCTCTGTCTCTTGCTGCTTCTCTTGCTAATTATCCTCAACCAGTGAGCCTAGTTGTCTTGAGAAGGGCTTGGTACCTATTCTTTATATGCATCTGAAGTCTAAAAGTTACAAATGACTCGAGTTGCAATGTTTGTCTTTAGGGGTAACCACCTTCATAGCTCACAATAACTAGAAGTGAAAGTGATAGATATGTCTCCTCCTCTAAAAGACAATGGGGAGGTTACAATCCTTTGAGTCCCACCAAACTGCCTCATGCAATGGTTGGGGATACAAAAAGTAACCTTGTGAAGGCCAGGTAGAAGAACACAACATGACGGACTGCTGTGTCGCATGTACAGGAAACAAATCCAAAGGTTTCTAAAACTTATGTCA
Source organism: Hura crepitans (assembly GCA_948208565.1). Taxonomy (NCBI): domain Eukaryota; kingdom Viridiplantae; phylum Streptophyta; class Magnoliopsida; order Malpighiales; family Euphorbiaceae; genus Hura; species Hura crepitans. The sequence continues at coordinate 7,643 of CANXYI011660164.1, forward strand.
TCGTCTATTAGAGCACTCAGCCACAAGACCCATCACTCAACATCTGAGAAACATCACATAATGGCTCAAGATAGCAAATGGTTCAAGCTATAAGATCCAAGGACATAGGGTGGAGGCTTATCCAATAGGTGAAGCTTCTCTTGTAGCCAGACCTAAAAAAAGTTGTTAGGAGTGAAAACCCTTAGGGGTTTCCTAGGCAAAAGGTAGACTAAAGAATAGGGCGAATACCTCTTCCCGGGGTAGTTTATTCTTACAAAAACCTGAAGTAGAAGTGGGCTCCCATGAAAAAATTCATCTTCTCCAAATTGCACAACATCTAAACTAATAATTGTTTTAACCAAGATCGGGGTAAAAGAATTCATCCTTTTCTTAAAAATCATTAATCATGCTATATAGCTGATAGTCTCCAGAATGGTTTTCAGCTAAAACTATTGGATATATTGGAGAAGAATATGAATAAGTATGCACTCTCTCAAAAGGATGGAATGTCTATGTAATTGTCAGCATAGTCCACCAATGTATTTAGTGAGATTAGCCCTCTCTGTGGGACCCATTTGGCAACCAAGGATGGTTGTATGCCCAATACATCAATAGCCTCAAACGGGTAGTGGGGAAGACAAGTCGGATAGCAAGGGAGTGTGTCAAAAGAATAAAATATGCCCAAAATTGTAGCAAATTCCTTAGATAGGGGGCATAGCTCTTAATGAGAAAATTGAAAGACATGAAATTATGGGTCCTAAAATCGGGTTGTTGCCCTAAGAAAAGTCTAATCAAGATGCACTCTTTAAAGGAATTTTAGCCCGTTGAAAGGAGCAAAGGTGGGAACTGCCCTTATAGAAGGGAGATCAAGAATTTTATGAAGCTTCTTGAGGAATTCGTCACTCATTGTTGCAAAAATGAAGAAAAAACTCAAGTGGCATGAGGATCTATGCATGCATTGGGGTATTTTATAGCTTTTAAAAGTGAAAAAAGAGCACCATGGGCAAATATAAGCATTTTTAGCAAGAAAAGGGGCATTTTCTAGTTGAAAATGGCAGTTTTGAGCTGGAAAATGGGCATTTTAGGTTCAATCCCAAATGACCATTTTTCAGGCCTCAAAACGGCAGTCTTCGACCGAGAAAATAGTTGTTTTCTCTGCCCAAAACAGCCATTTTCACTTGCCAAAATGCCCATTTTGGCAAGGCAAAAATGCCCATTTTCCAAGCGCTATAAAAGCTACATTTTTTTTATTTTTTACTATTTCTGTACATTTTGATAACTTTTTCACATAAGCATTATATAAACATACATGTGTAACCATGCCACCATGCCAACAAACCTGTCCATGCCATCAACACGTGCCAGAACATGTGGCCATTTCATGTTGGCTTATTGACAAGGAGATGGAGTGATACTATTGCTTTACTACCATCACTTAGATCTAGGCATTTGAGATTGAGTGGACCAATTGCTCACCCAGAGACGTTGAAGATGACCAAGAGAACCAAAAAATGCTAGTATTGGTGGGAAGAGTGCAGTGAAGAGGAAGGCCATTAGTATCTGGTGATGCAAAGACTGTGACAAAGTGAAAATAGGGGGGGAGGGAAAGGGAGGGGGGGAGGTGCTTGCACCTTGAACACTACAGATGCCGAGGTAGTTAGGAGCACCATTTATAGGCTGAGAGAGTAAACTTGACTCTCAAGAGAGTAGAGGTGATAGAGGTAGTGCTCTGGATGCTAAGAGATCAGAAATAGCCTTCGGCCCCTTTGCTTTTACTTTATCTTTACTTTACTTTATTTTATTATATTGTACTTGCCTGTTCATGTTAGCTTAAAACACAAAAAATTTGTACTCAAAAGTTTTCATTTTGAAAATTGACATATTTTGCTCATTACTTTTTAACAAGACATGGACAAAGTAATAAAACAATAAAATACCTGCTAAATAATGACAATGAATAGTGATGATAAAAAAAGAGGGAGAAAAAAAAAGAAGAGACACACAAAACATAATAAGGAGATAGATAAAAAGAAATGATAAAAAGAGAGATAAAAAGGACAACAAAGGAAAAAGTTATAAAATCATAATTTTCAAAATCATAACATGAACTAAAAAAAAAATGCACTCACACACATATAGCATGCGTCTATGTTGTAATTGACCACTGATGAACTAACATGTTTTACTTCATCTTTTCCACATAGGGGGTAAACTAAATTTTCTAAGTGACCTTAAACATGTGTCCAGTCTAAAAAATTTTTGGGTGCAATTTCTTAACACTACTCGACTTCAAGTGCAACATCATAACACTGCTTAAATCAACATACCTTTGAGTGTAATGTCTCAACACTGCCTGAACTAACCTACCTTTGTTGTAATGTCTTAGCACTACCCAACTTCAAGTGTAATGTCTTAGCACTACCTAAACTAACCTACCTTCGGGTGTAACACTCAACACTACCCGACTTCAGGTGTAACATCTTAGTACTGCCTAAGCAACCTTATCTTCGAGTGCAATGTCTCAACATTGCCCGACTTTAGGTGTAACATTTTAGCACTGCCTGAACCAACCTACCTTCAGGTGCAATGTCTCAACACTGCCTAATTTCAGGTGCAATGTCTTAGCTCTGCCTGAACCAACCTACCATCGAGTGCAATATATCAGAATTGCTTAACTTTAGGTGCAACATCTTAGAACTGCTGGAACCAACCTACCTTCGAGTGCAACATCTTAGCACTACCCGATTTCAAGTGTAACATCTTAGCACTACCTAAATCAACCTACCTTCGAGTGTAACATCTTAGCATTGCCTGACTCCAGGCATAATGTCTTTGCACTGCATGAACTAACCTACCTTTAGGTGCAATATCTCAGCACTGCTTGACTTAAAGTGCAACATCTCAGCACTGCCTGAGCCAACTCATCTTCAGGTGTAATGTCTTAGCAGTGCTTAAGCTCAAGTGCAATGTCTTAGCACTACCTAAACTAAATCAACCTTTAGTGCAACGACTCCAGCACTACCTAAACCTCATTAACTTTTGTCCTAGTAAATTTTATAAAAACATTGCTAAAAACATTGCTACAAAGGTACGTGTCTCTTTCCTTTCTAAACTTTAGGTCACCTCACACATTCTATAGTTACCTCCCTAAAGTTAGGGCCAACTGCAGATGCAGGGTATCTAGGGCTCCTTAGTTCAATTTGCATAATGATGATAAAAAGGACAAAAATCCCAAAAAAAGGATTTTTTATGTCCACACCAAAGATCTCAAAAACTTTTTCCTTAAAAAAATGAAAACGTTCATTTTCCAAGAGAAAATAGCCGTTTGGGAGAGAAAAAGTTGTTCCCGTAAGGTGAATGCCTATTTTGGGCCCAAAATGGCCAAAATAGCAGTTTTGGCCATCAAAATTGCTGTTTGGGCTGTTCAGCCCAAAATGGGCTATTCTCCTGTGTAGAATGCTCGTTTAGGCCTATAACGACCAAAACGGCTGTTTTTCTCGCAAAAAGGGGCTTTTTGGCCATTTTAAGTTGAAAACAGTCATTTTTAACGTAAAAACCTAATTTTTTAGCCTCAGGAGTTATGCATAAATACCAAATGGGCCCTTTTGAGCCAAGGTTAGGCATTTTAAAAAGAGAAAATTTTCTAGATAGAGAAAATACAAAAAAAACACTCTTTCAACTCCATTTTTTGGATTTTTTTCGAAGATACAAGCATCGTTTTCAATCCAATTGAAGATCTTTTTGACGGCTAATATATCAGTGTGTTGACCGACCCATTTTTCTTCTATTTTTCATTTTTTCTTTTTCCATTTTATCCATCTACAGTTAGATGTGATAAATTATTTGTGCCATATTTTTTGCATTTCTGAGACTATTTTTTTATTTAATTTCTATCTTTTTCTTCTATTTTTGCTTCGCATCCAAAAATATTATTTTCATCATTTTTACTGTTTTATTTTTCTTTTTACATTATCCATCTACCAGTTAGATGTGATAATTTATTTTGACAATATTTTATATTTTTGTGACTGTCTATTTTTATTTAATTTTTGTTTGTCTTCTTATTTTTACTTCGCATCCAAAAATATTATTTTTGTTGTTTGGGCTGATTTTATTTTTCTTCTTGCATTATCCATCTACCTATTAAATGTGATAATTTATTTGTGCAATATTTTATATTTTTGTGACTATTTGTTTTTATTTAATTTCTATCTATTTTCCTATTTTTGCTTCACATACTAATATATTATTTCTATTGTTGTGATGCGAGTTATTTGATTATTTGGGACCTGACTGCTTTTGTTATTGCCTATTTCTTTAGATTATATTTTAGGCATCACAAAATGTAATTTTATTTTTATTCAGTTAGATTGTATTTTAGGAAATTGCCTTGTATTTTATTTTCTATTTTCAAATCATTTCCCTGTGTATTTCGTGAATGCTAGAACAATTAGGAAAATGAAATTTCATGTGATTAAAAAAATAACCAAAGTATTTATATTTAATTAATTGGTGTTTTTATTTAAAAATGGGTTTGATTTTTCTTAACAAAAGTCATAATAAAATTATTTTCTAAAAATAGACATGTGAGAACCAAAGTTCTTAAATTAAATCCATTGCCCGATTTTATGTATGATACTTCCAATTTCAATCCCAAAATATTCCATGAACACTGAGTTAGGTAGAAAAATGATTTTACATGCTAAAAATAAATAATAATCAAAATCTTGTTTTTACCCCTAATAAATTGGTGTTTTGCTAATAAAATAAATCATAATTCTTTCTTAATAAAAGTTACAACAATAACATCCGTTTTCTAGAATCAACATTTGAGAACCAAAGTTCTCAAACCATTTCTAAATAAAAGTCACCATAATAAAATTCATTTTTCCAAATTGACATATGTGAACCAAAGTTCTCAAAATGAATCTTCCAAATAAAAGTCACCACAATAAAATTCATTTTTCTAAATTAGCATATGAGAA
>CANXYI011660208.1:0-10760 GCA_948208565.1 Hura crepitans
TTATTTGTACCAATAATACTCATATTTCTTTGATTTGTAGAATCATATTTTCTCAAGTCCATATATTTTTGACTTGTTTGTTGAATAGCAAATATCTCTAAATGGTTTGGATATTGCTAGCAATATCACTAACCTTTTATCTAATAAATTTGGTAATTTCTAGTGCTTGGACTACTAGTCCATAAACATATATTTAGCTAATGAATCTATTTTGGTCTCAATTGTTTCTTTCCTCTTTAGCTAATTACTACATAATTGACATTTTTTACAACTTAAAACTTGAACCAATTGCATAATCAAATACTTTATCAATAATATTCACCTATTTTCAATATTTTTAGATTCAATAAAATAACTTTTTACCGATACCAAAAACACTTTTAAGGTTACTTCTCTAAAAATATAACACTCGAAAATCCCAGGATCATGCACAATAATTCTTAGGATGTGAGCAATACTTTTTATATGGATAAATAGTATATGTCATAAATAGATTATGGGTTCAGTTTAGTATGAAAATAAAGACATTTGGATAGTTAACGACAAATAACAAACACGTGAGTGAATAGTAACTTTTGAGACGTGAATGGTATTTACCAAGAACCGAGTCACACTAACCCAATTGGATAGAAGTATTAATTAAGAAATAATTTTAGGCAAAATTTGAAAGAAAAAGCAAGTCATTAAGATGGTTAAAAATAGAAGTGAAGTTTTTATGGAAGTATTTTGTGAAAAGTAACTTAGTTTAAGGCTAACAAAAAGTTCAACTTTTTTGTTTGGATGGACTGGGGAGTGTCATGACTTGATACTCAAATATATCTAGGAATCCAATGGAATTGGAATTTGAATTTTTAGAGTTTATAGGAATTTTATTAAAATCAAATGGAGGAAAAATGGTCATTTTATATCAAAAATTTAAGGTTTTTGTGTTCATTTTTTTAAGCTTTTATATTATAATATGTATGATTATTTGGAACCATAAGATATGTAAATTGATGATGAGAATTAAAGAAAAAAAATAAGAAGGAAGTAAAAGAGGAAAAATAAAGGATTTTAGTTAGGAATCAATATTTATTTTCAATTATAGTCATTAATTTTAAGGTATAAAAGCCTTCTTTTGGCTACCCAAGTGACCCATTTCCAGCAGCCCCTTTTTTCTTCTTCCTTTCTTTCTTCACATTGGCCATTAATGGAGAAATCTTTATTTTTGAGCTTTCCTTTCTCTATTTTCCACCATTTAACCTTATTTTCCATCATTTCCAACCACTAACAAGCTTCCTCAAAGGATTAAACTCAAAATTAAGGGCAAATTGAGGGAATTTTAGGCTTTTTTTAAGCTTGGTGAATAGTGATAAAGTTAAAGGTAAGTGGTTATTTTTTAGTTTTAAGATTTTTAATAGGTGTATTGAGGTTCCAATAGAAGATATATAAGGTTATTTTGTATTATTGAAGGTTGTAAAATTTGTTATGGGTTTTTAATGATTTTTATCTATTATGTTTGTTGAGGAACAAAGGAGAAGCAAGGAAAAGGGGGAGGAGAAAGCTTGGAGAAGCCTTGATAGAATTTTTGGAGTCTTTGGTATGTGTAAACAATAACGTATATAAAATAAAGTATGTGTGTTCATGTAATTATATATGTATTAAATGCTTTAAGTGTGCATGATTATGAGATATGATGTGCATGTGAAATTGGTGGTTAGTTTAATAATAAATGTATGCTATAAATGTATGATATGATGAAATGACACAATATAAATGTATGTATAATATGATTAATTGGGATTATGTCGAGTATAATGATGAAAAACATAGATTTATATGTTGAAATTATGAATTTAAGGCATTATAACACATAAAAGATGGAAATGATAATTACATTAAGGAAATATGTGTTCTAAAGTGATTAGTAACATATTATGCTAAGTAAGGTTTGTTGAGCTATACTATGGTTAATCGAATGTCATAAACATAGAGAATAATCAAGATTTACACTTATGAGTCATAATTCATATGGTTTACGTATGTGGAAAATGGAATTTTCATTCATAAGATGTTATTAACTAGATGTAGAATGGCTATATGGGTTAACATTAGCAAATGTGTAGTTTTGGTATAAAATTTATGTATGGCCAAAATCTATGTTAAACTTACATGCACATGTATATATGTAAGGCATGTTTCAAGTGCTTTTGTATGTAATAAAATGTTAAACATGTATAATGGTAATGTATAAGGATTTTGGGAATATTCATATAAATACTTAAAAAAATTATTTTAAAGTTAGATATTGGTTTGAACCTAAAAAATTCATTTAATATGCAAGAATAAATATGTAAGTTATGAATAAACCTAATTGTGATAATGAATATGAGCATGTGGAACTGCATGTTATTATGGTGATGTGGCAAGCATATGTATGAGGCTATTAGTGACTCAAGACATGTTTTTTATGTATTGTTGATGTTGGATGTGATGAATTGCTATGAACATACATATATGGCCAAAGAGCTCAAGATTTGTATATGATGTATGATCAAATGGACTATAATATGGAGTTAATGATGTTTAAGGCATTCATAAGAAGTGAAGTGCAATAATATTAAGATTATGTAACTTTGGCTTATACTTAAGTAAAATAATGAGAAATAAATGTAATTATGTGAAGCATAAATAAAGAATAAGTAATGCCTATATAAGTATAGATAACATAGCTTAGATAGGTTGATCAGCCAATCAGTGGGTTTAGTAGCTACTAGGCTACTTTGATGCCACTTTATGGCCTTCGAGCTCAGATCTGATACAAGTGCACTCATATAAGCCTCATTTGGGTACTGCACATATATGATGCAGGTGCAGTCGTGTAAGCCCCTTTTGGGTACTGTATATACACATAGTACGGGTATAAAGGCATAAGCCCCGTTTGGATATTATATGTATTCTATTATCCAGTATTAAAACCTTATCTATTGAGTAAGGGCAAATTAAAGGAAAATTCATGATTTAAAACGATTATGGAAATTACAAATGAAAGATTAAGACATGGTAAACTTAGATAAATTGTTAAGTGGCATGTATGTATGGTCATTTTTGGAAGGATACATATATGTGTGATTTGTATTGATAATAAATCTAGTAACATGATAGAGATTTAATAATTATATGGATCTTAAGTATTAAATACATATAAATAAGGTTATTTGTATAAATAGACACGAATGAACTACATTCTTATTAAATAATAGCTTCGAAAGTGAATGTAATACAACTTAAGTATGTTAAGGCACTTGTGTGCATATGTGTGTGTGGCTAGCTTTAATATTGGGTTATGATTATGAGTATATTTTCTATGATGAATGAGGGTTATATGTAGTAAATCACATGGCATACAAAAATTAATAATTAAGGTTAGAGTTAGGTTTACTTGGTAATTTGTTGAAAGTCAAATAATGAGTAGACAGAAAATAAATGTGTAAAAAATAATTGATAGTTTTAATGGTTATTTATTGAATTAGTTACTTGTATACATTACTGGTATAACATGAATGTTATGTGTGTGTGTGTGTGTATACATACATGTGCCCTACTTATGAATGTATGCTTTTAATGTTATTGGATACACCATTAAGCTACAAAGCTTAGTGCATCGTATTTGTTTTGTGATGTGTAGGCTTTTAAGTATGTGAGTATGCAATAAAAAATGCAAGTGATAGCAGATAGGGACAACATAAGTGAGACATTCTTTGGAGTTTTAGATTGATTATATATATTAAATATTGTATCAATTTAGTTGGCACTCATACGTATTATATAAAGGAATTGGGCTTAATCAATAAGTTATGTGTTTTGTAACCTTATAATAGATGTGTGTGTGTGTGTGTGTGTGTGTGTGTGTGTGTGTGTGTGTATGGTTTGAAGATTATTATGGCTAGATAAGTTATGCTATTATTGTATAGTTATGAGATATGAGTTGATGTATGTATTATTAGTGTTGAGGATATATGTTATGGATATTAATGATCTTTATACATGATTTAAGATTGTATGGTCAATGTATATAAAGATAATATGATCTATGAGGTAGTGGATTGGAGTTTGTGATGCTTGAGTTATAGAAGTGTTTTACCTATAGGTTACTATTTGGAATAGTGTTACCAGGTAACTATTATGCTGCTAGATTTTTGACATGAGAACCCTTAATAGTATGACCTATAAAGTGGTTTTTTTAAGTATATATTTGAAAGGGTTTTCATGATAATTGAGTTTGAAAAAAGGATTTTAAGGTTTAAGGGTTTAAGTAAGATCGATATTAGTTGGGTGTAATTCCTTATCTAGATTCGAGAATTGGGTTGGGTAAGGGGTGTCACAAGAAATATGAAAATATTGGTATATGTTCCTTTTCACTTCTTCTGGAGCATCATTTTGAAATTTTTTTATTTCCTTCATTAAAAAAAGAGTAAATTTCACATTAATAATTTTATCACACTTCTAATGTAATTTAGATTAATTCCTTACTAAACTTACAAGATATCCTTCAGTTATAATCAATAATGTGTGATTATGGCTATTTATATTTTTCTTACAATCTTTAATGCATGAAATTTATAATGCTTTCTCTTAGATGTCTATTATCAAATAGGTATCTCATTAAAACATTAATAGAAAAAATCTCGTGGGATAAAAAATCCAGTAAAGAAAAAAGAGTACATAATATTTATAATATATAGGGGTGTTCATGGACCGATGAATCGGTCCATGAGCAAAAACCAAAAATTGATCCATTAATATCGATTTTTAAAAATCATTAATTGTTAATTAGTCCATTAATATCGGTTAATCAATTTATTGATTTTGTTTTTTTTGGTTCGATTAACTACTAAAAAATTTAAATAAGTAATTTATTTTAAAAATATATAAATTACAAAAGTCATTTCTATTATTTAAAGTGTTTTAAAATAAAGATTACAAACTAAATATCATATTAACTAGTAGTTAAATAAAATACAATTAAAAAAAATTTGTACAAAAATTTTGTTATATTAAATTTTATTTTTACATAAATATATACACATATATAATATTTATAGTACACATATAGATATATATTATAATATATGAATATATGTATATGCATATATCATAAATATTATGACCTATACACACACACACACATACATACAAAGTAAAAAAAAATAATTTAGTGACAAAACTATTGCTAAAAGTTAATGTTATATATATAATGAAGAAATTGTTACTAAAAGTTAAAAATATTATCGCTAAAAAGTTAGATATTAATTGCTAAAAACTATTAGTAATAGATATTTTCTATCGTTAAAAGTATATATATATACAAACTGGTCAATTAACCAAAATTAGTGGACTTTTTGGATGCTGGACTAAAATCGAAAACCAAAAAATTTAAAAGGGTAAAAATCGAATCGCATTAATCATTTTCATTAACTAAAAAATTGGTTTGATTTCAGACTAATTTTCACGGTTAACAATTTTTTCAATTAACTAAGAACACTCTTAATAATACATATAACAAGCTGCCTCAGTAAATACCTTACTTGGAAAACCCAATAGGACAAAACCTTGGTTAAGGAAAAAAGAGTACAGTGGGTATTTTCTTCCCCAATGATAATAATAATTCACATATTTGAGATCGTATATATAGAATCTTAATAGATACCATCAAAATCCTTTTTTCTAAAAATATGTCATTTATCATTTGCATATGTGAACAATGAATCTTTTAGATTTGTAATCATATATCTACCGGATATTTTAAATGCATATCTTCTAGATATATTCTTAAAACATGCATTATAATTATTAGTGCATTAATTAAAGAATCAACATCTAAGGCATATCTTTGTAAAATTGCATGATGTGTTGTACTCGTAATGCCTTAAAAATCCCTAATTTAAGAATAGTACTTTCATTGGAGTTATAGTGAACCAAAGGGTCAAGATATGCTGATATTACTAGATAGAAGTACTAATCATAAAATAATTTTAGGTGAAGTTTCGAGCAAAAATGAATTTATTAAGATGGTTAAAAGTGTGGTCAAAGTTTTCACTATGATGTCTCGTGAATAGTATTATAGTTAAAGCTGAACCATAAAATATTTTATTTTTGCTCAAACGGACCTAAAACTAATACAACTTGATACTCAAAAATTTTAACTAGTCCAATAGAATTGGAATAAAAAATTTTCAAGATCAAGAAGTATTTTTTTTCGAAAATTGCATAATATTTAAAGTTACAATTTTTATCGATTTTCTAAGAATTTTGAGCTGAAGTTTTAGGGCCTTGTAGAATCTAGTATTTGTGATTTTTCATAAATTTTGAGAATTTTTGGGCTTATGGATTATTTTTTGTGAATTTTAGAAGGAAAAAGGGGAAAAATAATATTTTTAATTTTGGTATAAAAGTCAAAATTTTGGCATCTAATGTCATTTTCTTCTTTTTTAGTAGCCAAGGACATGGCTTAAGGCTTCCATGGCCATTTTCTCTCTCTTTTTCTTAATTTCTCTTAAATAAAGCAAATTTTCTCTAATTTTACACCGTAAAATGAACCTCCACTATCCTAAAAACATCAATTTTGTCACAAATTTTGAGGAAATTCATGGAGATTTATTGATTGAAGATTGAGGTAATAGTGACAAAGTTGGCTTCCAATAAGTTTTTTGAGTTCTGTTATTTTTCTAACTAGCCTTAAGGATCGGTGGTAAATGTGTAAATGCTGGTTTTAAGTTTTGATTAATGATTTATTTTATATGGATTTTTGAAAATTATGCCTTTTATGTGTATACATAAAGAGAAGAAGAAAGGAAGGGAGAAAACTTGATCCAGCTATATCGATGTATTTTGGACTCTTTGTAAGTGTATTCGAATTAAATTATGCATTACATATCATTTTATGTGTAAAAAGTGTGTATAAGTTTATATGTTGAATATGCTATGATATGTAATTCATGTTTTTGAGTATATGATTGTAATTAATGCTTAATTTCATGATTTGATGAATAATATTGGTGTTCGATGCATTAGTGCTTGATACGTCGAGTGTTGCTTGATAGTGGATAGTAATGTGTATAAGTTATATGTTATGAATTGTGATTAATTAAGGGATAAAAATGAGATTTGACATAATAAAACATTGAATCTTGTGTAATTTAATTAACATGAGTTGGTGTGTAGTACATTAGATCGTGTGAGAGTAGCTGTTAATTGGCCATGTGTGATAATGTTTATGCTTCATATGGTCTTAAATTATGTGTAATCACATAATAAAAATGAGTAAAACATAAAACTAAGTTTGTGACAGGTATGTCTCATTGATATATGTAGTCGTGCCATGCTTTGTGAGGTAGTCAAAATATGATGATATGAGATTTTAATGAGAGATATCAAGTTATAATATGATAAAATGCATCATAATCATGTGAAGGAAAGTCTATGACACATATTATATTTGATATAAGCTAATATGCCATTTTTTATGAGGTGGCTAGAGTCTAATGATATGAGACTATGATGAATTCCATTAAGTTACATTGTGATCATAAGTATGAGAACATAAAATATAAGATAATGCCCCATACGATTACACAACCTAGATTGGATAAGTTGACTTGTCAACTTGGGAGAGATAATAGTTGCTAGGGTGCTTAGGTGCCTTTTTAGTGGGTACAACTATAGTAAGGTTGATAGTGCCACTGTACACTAAGCTGGTACAACAACAGTAAGGTCGACATTTACGTTATGAACATATGTATGAGAACATATAAGATAATGCCCCATATGATTAAACAACCTAGATTGGATAGGTTAATTGGTCAACTAGGGAGAGATAGCAGCTACTAGGGTGCTTAGGTGCCTTTTTAGTAGGTATAGCTATAGTAAAGTCAATAGTGCCGTTGTACACTGAGCTAGTACAACAACAATAAAGTCGACAGTGCCACTGTACACTGAGCTAGTATAGTGGTAGTAAGGTCAATATTGCCACTGTACATTGAGTTGGAACATCAATAGTAAGGTTGATAGTGCCACTATACATTAAGCTAGTATAGCCACAGTAAGGTCTATTGGGCCACTACACATTTATTATAGCTTACGGGCACGATTACAGCCTTTGGGCATGAGTATGGCCGTCAGGCTCAAATATGTCCTATTATCTAGTTGTGGTCTGTTGTCTTCTAAGTATGGACATATAATGATTTAACAGTCATATGAGAGTGAGATTTAAAAAAAGTATAGCTGATTAGATATGTGTTACAACATATTTATTAAAATAATTGTGATTTGATTATATGTGTTGACATATGATGAGATTTGTAAATTTGATGTGGTATATGATATGTATGTGTTAATTTTTTATTTAAATATATGCATATGATGTATAATGATAATATGACTTATATGATTGTGATTATGATTGATTAATATGAGAAGATACTATAATATTGTTGACCAGATGTGGCAAAAGATCAGTATATGATGAAACATTAGGACATGTATGGTAAGTTGTTTCTTATATATATATGGTGCTTAATTGTAGTATGACTTACATATTTATGTTATGATATTATTTATATACCTATATCTCATATATAATTAAAGATGTTAGATCTGATGTTGGACATGATATTAGTTATTTGTGATTACTAATATTGTACGAGAAGGTATACCATGGGATTTATGATTTGATATTTCACATGATCAATACAAGATAATATATCATGATACACATATATTTGGTGTACCTTAGTAGTTGAACATACATGGTTAAGTTCATAAGGTGGGTTATACATACATATGACCTATGCTTTGCTTGACAATATGTTTTTATATACTATGTCAAATATTTATGTGTTCATGTACCTATTTGTGAATGAATGCGTGCATACATACATAAGTTAGTTTAAATACACCACTAAGCATTCGCTTAGCCTGTAATTTTTGTGCAATGCATAGGTTATTTAAAATAAGATTGTAGTCGGTCTCAATATCAACAGATAGATTGAGAGAAGATCTCTCCTAGTATCATATTATTTTAGTTTGATTATTTGATGTATATTACTAGTAACACTCTTATATAGCTAAAGGGTTGGGCTTAAACTGCAAAGTATATATTAGTGTGAACTATTATAAATAATTTTTATCTTGCATGTATGATTTCGTTTATGGTGTATGCGATTTTATTAAGCATATGCTGATTTGTAAAGATGAGAATTGATTTGAAAGGTTAAATAGACCTAAAAGCAGTTATGATAAGTTGATTTGATATAAAAGTGCTTTTATTTGGAATGTTACTATTTGGGATAGTGCCCTGAGTAGCCGTTATGCTATTGAAATTTCAACACAAGGACCCCAATAATAATCCTAAGAAAATGATTTTTTATTATTAATATTTTGACATCTTATGCAATGTAAAGTACATTTTAAAAATAAGATTTATTTTCATATGGATTTTATAGTATGAGATAAGATATTGGTTGTGTGTCATTTCTTATCTAGATCTAGAGATCAGATCGAGTAAGAGGTGCCACAATACCTTGACATTCATATACAATTTTATCCCATGCTATTCTATTTCTTTAGATGGAGATTTTATAAAACTTAATCAGTATGATCATATGTACTGCGGGTACTTAACCATATAATACTTAAATTATCAAACCTTGACTTTTGATATGATTTTTCTAAGGACAAAATTAAAATTAGAAGAAAAAGTAGGGAATAAAATAGATGTATGGATCGAGCAGAGTCGGTTAGTGTGAACAATATAGCAAAAAATGAATAAAGGATAAAATGATAAATACTTAAAATGACCAAGGATAAAATTGGAAATGCAAAGTTAAAGGCCTAATGATCAGTGGAACTAGTGTAAAAGGCTGAAAAATAAGAATGTAGTATGAGAGGAATGTGAAAATATAAAAAGAATAAGGTTCAAAGAATGGTCTTAGTGAATAGTGACATCAGGCCATGAATAGTACTTTAATGCCTAAGAATCTAGGTTTCATAAATAGTACTTCCTGAGGCATAAATAGTGTCTCTTGGGAACTTGAGGCACCTTATGGTGGCAAAAAAGGGGAAGTATTAGTCATAAAACTTTGATAAGCCAGAAAATGATGAAAATGAAATAATTAAAACTTTTGGCTAAACCAATAAATCATTTTAGGCTGAGAAATAGTGAAATAATGACCTTAGTTGGCACTGTGTTGAGATGTGCTCGGATGAACCTGAAAATAGCATACCTTACATGTAAAAAATTCCAAATAATCCAATGGCGAAGGAATTATAATTTTATGAGGTCATTTAATATTTATTCGAAATTTCTTAGTTACACGAGTGAATAGTTGACCTAATTCCCCTTGAAGTTTTGACTTAAGGTTTTAGAGGACCTTTGATGGGGACTATTTTTGAATTTTCGGCATTGAAAGTATGAATTTTGGAGGTCTTAAAAAATTATTTGAATTTCTAAAGTTTAAAACATAAATTGGATTAAAATGGATAGTCTAATCGACACATGGCACGATCCGGGTCATCCAAGTGTTTAATATAAAGGGTGTGACACATGTGGGGGTGTCAAATATGCTAAACTTCCTTCCTCCCCCTCCCTCTCCTTTATGGCTGATACCATTTCTCCCTCCTTTCCCTCTGTTTTTTTCTTCTTTTCTTCCATATTTCTAAGCCAATTCTACTAAATTTTATATCAAACTTCACCTTCACAATCTCCTAAAGCTATTCCAACT
>CANXYI011660238.1:0-10099 GCA_948208565.1 Hura crepitans
CACACACACACACACACACACACACACACACACACATATATATATATATATATATATATATATATATATATATATATATATATATATATAAATTTAAGTCAAAACTCTTTGTTTAGTTTGATTTTAAAGGTCCAAAACTAAAGAAAATTCGAACTGATTAAATAATATAAAATAATATTTCATAATTATATAATTAAAATTATTTAAATTTTTAGATGTATGCATATATTAAAAATTCAATTAATATATTTTAATTAACTGATATATATATATATATATATATATATATATATATATATATATATATATATATATATATATATATACGCTAGACTTTTTACATTTAGTTTTAGTCTGAAACTTAATTCAATTATTTCGATTTCAATTTTTTTAACTTTTAATTAATTCAATTTTCTATTGTAAGGTATATATTTATTACTAAATTTAAATTTTAATTAATGATCATAAGATTCACAAATTGGATGATAGAGGCAAATGGGTCGGTGGATCAGATACATACTGAGTCATGATATGTTACGAGTAAGGTCATGATATATTAAGTCATAAGTGATAAAAAAAATATTAGATATCTATTTTATATTTTATACATAATTAATTTTTTAATATATTTGTTAGTTTTTTTTAAAGGTGTGATTCGGTAAATTGTACATTATGTTACTTACAGTTAAATTTGTACATTTTAAAATCTGACATTAGTTATATAAACGGTTAAATCTTAAATAATGCAAATTTAACGGTGAGTACTGTAATGTACAGTATATTAAATGAATATTTTTTTTCTTAATATTTAAGATAAATAATTTTTAAGCCAAAATAAATAAAAGTCAACAAAAAAATATATTTGTTAATGTCTTAAATTTTTTAAAAATGCTCGCAAGCGGGATATAAATATGTTGAGCTAAATAGGTCATACAACGGGTTGAGTTAATTCGAATTATAAGCATGATAGTGACAGTTTGAATTGGGTGTTGAGTCAATATTTTCGTGTCAAATCTATCAACTTCGCGGATCAAATCAATTTTTGCCAATTTTGCTATAATATCATCAAAATTTTGAAATGATATTTATGTTGATTATTAATTAAAATAATCAAGTTAAAAGCCTAAATAAAATTAAATTATAAAGTTTGAGAATCAAATAATAAATTTTTCCTTTACCATGGGCTTATCAAGATACGGTTAATTCACGCATAAACTTTTTCCTAAATTTCTGCGATTTATATTTAATATTTTTTATTATGTAAAAAATTAATGAAGAGAAATATTTTAAAAAAAATAATAAATTAAAGTCAATTTTAATTAAAGGAATTATGAAATATAAACAATTTATATAATTTATACAAATTTTATACACCGAAATTTATACAAATATCTTTACCCTTTTAAAAATTGTTCTTACCATCATCTTTAGATGGAAAGACAATTTTGGCAACTATATGGAATGACAATTGACTTTCTTCTTTCTTATAATAATTACACTCCCTAAAACAATCCCTTGGTGTTAGTGTTTACCTAAAAGTAGATCCGGATTTCCCTTCTGTTCTTTTTACTTTTTGCATTATATTTAGTTTGTTAGATTAGATGTGTCTTGCTCTTATGGTATTATCATTTGTTAATTTGACATCGAGACATTAAAAAATTGCATAAATATCATGACAAATTCAATTAATTACTGTTACTGTATATCTAACAAGTACAGATACCCTATGTGAATATTATACCCATATTCGATATGCATTTAATATAAATATGCAAATAATAGGCACTCAATAAAAATACATATTGAATTTCAAATAGTAAATAGTTACAAATACTTGTATCTATTTAACATAAATATATATATTACTCAATAAAACTAAATTATTATTATTTATGAAAATTATTATATTTTTAAGACCAGTAACAGAGATTAAGAGATGGTTAAATTTGAAGACAGGAAAATACCCAAGAGAGCAATGGTAATTCGTAGCAAGTTATGTTAAATAGCCAAAGCAACGATATCACATTACCTCTAGCGGGTAATACAATATTAATTTATCATGAAAAAATGATTATTATTGTTAAGAATTTTTATTTTCTTAAATTATAATTAATTTATCAAATATTTAATATACTTTTATTTAATGTTCTTAATAATTAATAAATATAAATAATTGTTACTCCCAATAAGTAAGATGAAATGATAAAAATCAGTCATTACTTAATCTACTTAATCTGAGGCCTCAAGTTTGAGTACAAGAAATAGTTTACCTTCAAATGCTTGGAAAATTACAAATACCTGGCTTAAAAGAGATTATGTTGCTCCTATTTATAAACGTGTTTGGTGTGAATTTTGAAAATTTGTGTCAGAGAATTTTAAGTGCATAATAAATTATAAAAAATAAATTATTATTTTTTAAATTATTAATATATAAATATATTAATATAAACACTACTCAACTCATATTAATTGATTATTTTTAATATGTTGCAAAAGAGTAAGAAATAATCATAAAGATTTAGAGGTACAAGTACTTCAAGATCAAATTAATTAGCAAGCGGAGGGAAAAGCAAAGGTGAAGGGTTGGCAGAAAAAAAAAAGTAACGAAAATAAGAAAGTAAGGAATGAAAAAAAAATCATAGCCCAGTGAAAAAATCTGGGATGCAAGGACCAAAGTGGGGGTAAATGCATGGGGCAGTGTGCTCTGAGTAAAAATTTGCCTACACCTTCTGAACTTTTCAGGTGTGATGGATCGCAATTTGTTAATTACAACAGAAAATTACATTATATAAAATTTCAAATTAAGACTAAAATTATTTTTTTTGATAAAATTTAATCAAATTTAAATTAAGATATTATTATTAAGTAAAAGAAAATTTAAAATTAAAACCACGTAATTTGTCACTTTAATTTTTTAATTTAAAATTAAAATTTTAAATTATTAATCATATTAAAATAATCAAATTAAAACGATATGATTCGGCACACGTTTTCTTCCCTCTTTTTTTATTTTTTATTTTTTATTTTTTTATCTTTGGCTTCCTTTTCCTAGATAAGTATTACACCTTTCTTCTGCTTCTTCTGAATTTATGGACGAATTCATATAATAATAATATATGCAACTTATAATTTTAGGAACGTATAACTGAAAATTAGAATTGGTGAGATCTGATCAGGCGTAGATGAGGAGAGCTTGAGATACAAGCGGTATGCGAGTAGATCTACAATGAAAATATTGCCTTGGGGTATGCCTGAAAAAAATTCTCCAAAATTTAAATCGGAGTCCAGAAGGATTTTGACAGAGTAACACTAGTGCTAGAGAATACTTATTTTGGAGTGTAGTAAATGCTTCTATTTATAGGGCTCCTAGTGGTAGATAATTGATCCATAATTTATAGGATGACCTCCACATATACGGATATAATTGAATGGGCTTGAGCCCAAGGATCATGTAAGATAGAATAGGCCTTGTAGGCTATATCAAATGCGTATGATAAGTTAGGGCCTTATCATTTGTCCCCCTTTTCGATCGATCAGAACTAATTTTGCGGCTTACATTCATTCAATTGCTGCAAGGAAGTTAACGATTTTCGAAAGGGAAGTGACTCTCTATATCCTGCTCATCTTTACTTCATTTTACCATCACTTTCTCTCTCTTCTTCTTCTTATTTTTTTGTATTATTTAAATACATTTATGTAAAAGTGTCTCCAAGTGACGTGACACTTCGATAACTTACGTGTCACATCATTTCTAGTGATTGATATTAAATGGCTCTTTTTGAACTTTCTTACTGCTAGAAATGCCAAATTACATGTATTCATCATTACAAATACCGACTTCAGGGTGTCGGCATATCATTTTGGCTGATTTACTGTTGATTTTCTCCTTTTCGAATTGCCAAGTTCTAGTTTTTGCATTTTTTGTTAATCCTTTTGAACTTCCCTATTGCTAGAAATGCCAAATTGCACCTTTTCATCATTATAAATACTAACTTTAAGGCGTCAGCGTATCATTTTGGCTGATTTACTGTTGATTTTCTCCTCTTCGAATTGCCAAGTTCCAGTTTTCGCATCTTCTATTCATCATTTCCATTTGTGGGAGTTTTTTTGCCATAATCCAAGCACCCTCTTTTGTTTACTCACTAAGTACTTTTGTTCTTCCTTTATTGCTTACAATTCCCTCTATCTTTTGTCAAATCATGTTGACTCATGAAGTAAATTTAATTGTGTTTGGTAATACTTTTTCTTCACCTTCTTCCTCGTCTACCTCTAATACTGATTCAAACCCACTGACCACCACTGTCCAAGGGACGCCTACCGTGGTTCTGATTGGCACAACTAATATTTCTCCTATAAATGTAGAATCCTCTAGGACTGCTGCACTTTTAGATAGTAAGGTCATCAGACAACAACTTTTAGGGTTGATAAACTCACCGTCCTCGCGTTTATGTATGCTACCTTCTTTTAAGGAGATTTCTAGCATGATCTCGCCTTACATTAGTCGAGATCATGTTGGAAATTCGTTTAGCATAATGAACATTCACCTCGGTTTCATGCAAAAAAATATACTGTTCCAAATAATTATTCCCTAACTGCATGCTGGGGGGGCATAGGTTACTACTAAAACTCTTTTAACAATCCATTTTTCATTTTCTTTAAAAAATTCTATGAATACGGTTTATGTTTACCCTTCGCTCCTTTTTATGAGAGCGTAATGAAGGATTATAATTTTTGCCCTAGTCAATTAAGTCCGACTGGGTGGTTAATTCTCTCTTCCTTTTGGATATTATGTCATCAACATAATGTCCCTTGCTCTTTGGATCTCTTATGATATTTCTTTTATCTCTCCCAAAGGAGCTCATTTATTGCATTCACTAGCCGCTTGGGTAGAGTGCTTTTCAATGACCTTTTGAGATCCAATAAAGGCTTCAAGGATAGATACTTCCTTATCGAAAGAAGACAGTGGGGGAACTTTTCGAAGATTCAGACTTTAACCTTTAACATGTTGAGGGACGAGACGAGTGACTTTCCTCACGTGAGTAGGGATTTTAATCTTTTATTAAGTTGGGGGCTCCGATCCACGAAGACTCTCTTACTAGCCCTGAATGAAAATCTTATCATCGAGTGTGAGATTTAGATTGTTCTTCCCTCTTTTTTAGCTACTTCTTTGCTTTATTTGTATTTCATCTCGCATGTTTCGTTCTCTATTTATAGCATTTTACTAATTAACCTTTTGTTGACTATTTTTTTAGATATGGCTAGAGGATCTGACCGCAACATGAGTGTGATGCAGATTGCTCAGAGGAGAGGTCAAAAGGTTGCTCCTACAACCATTAACCCTTCTGCTGATGGTGGATATATAAGAGTTATCCTGGGGGTAAAAGACACCACGTGCTGACATTGAGGGACAAGTCGTCTTTAGAAGGTGCTCCTTTTAGGACCCTCATGAGCAGTGCTGTGAATACATGGTGGTTGCTCCACCAAGTGAGCAACCGCATCTATGCTAGTAGTGATTCCCCGTTCCCCACCTAGGCGAAGTAGCAGCATGGGGGAATTCAGACTTAGAAGGCTTGTAGGTATGCCTGATTTCATGGGTGAAATACTAGAGAATATCAGCCTGAAAAGTGCAACTGTGTGGAACATCTTTGTGGCCTAATATCTTACAAAAAATCTCGCATTTCCTATTGACATAGACCGCATAAAGTCCATGAGCAATCACGTTCTGCCATTTATAGTGCTGGTTATCTATTATAGGTAATTTTAACATTCCGGTTTAACTTTTGTTCTCCCTCTACTTTTTTTATTGTTTGTCATTTTGCTTTCTTTTATGTTTGTTAATTTTTGTTCTTACCGTCTTTATGCCTTATAGGGTGTGCAGCACCTTCTTTAGCTAGAGTTGCAGTGCAACAAGCTTACAATCACTTGTCGGAATACTAAAAAAAAGACTGAAGAGGCTCGAGTGGCCTTGCTTTTAGCCAATCAATGCTTTTTCAGAGTAGAGAATTCCTTCTATGAAAAATGTGCTTCCTCGGAGCTTGAAATAACAAATTGATGGGTAGTTTCAAAAGGTTCGAGAGGACTATGAGGTGCTAAAAAAAGCATATGAAGAGGCCCAAGTAGCCTATAAGAATGCCTTGAAGAGTTGGGAAAATGAGATTCTTGAAAAGGTGGGAGGCCAAATCGGGGATTACTAATGAAAGGTTAGGGCCGCACTTTGGGAGCATTTCCTTGATGTTGACTTAAGCTTTCTAGATGTGCTACTGAATGAGGATGAAGAGGGCGAGGGGAAAGCTAATGGAGGTAATAGAGGAGGCTTAGAGGAGTGCACCTCTAGCAACACTCAGCATGAAGGTATGTTCAGGACATACATTCCTTTGCCTTTAACACCCTTTATCGAGACTCTAAAAGGCCATCCCAACACCCTCCAGATAGACTAACCTGTGCCTAGTGTTTTGCTGCTTTTTCTTTTCCTTTCCTTTTATTCATTTTTGTTTTATTTTTTGTATATATATTGTAATCATTACTAAATTAATAAGACATATACTTTGTTTATTTAGTTTTTCCCTTTTACTTTAATTGTTGTGAGGTATCTTTTTGGCTATGTTTTAAGGGGATAACCTAAAATGCCTCTTCTTTAATGTTTGTTATCTTTCGTCTTAATAGTTTTGAATAGAATGTGCATTGGATAGTCCCCGATTAGAATTAAAACCAAATACTTGCGGGTTACCAAATGGTTTTGTATTACCAAAATGGATTAACACTAAATGAGTACATTTTTTTGATTTTTGACCGCTTTAAAAGGGTCTTGCATAGCATTCATACAAAATACCTTTTAAGACTGTCAACATTCCAAGCTCTCAGGACATCACATTCATCTAATGTCTAAATCTTATAAGTTCCCAAACCTACAATCTCGGATACCTGATATGACCCTTCCCATTTAGGCATTAGCTTCTCGAATTTTGCATTTCCCTTGGCCAAATCGGCTCTTTTAAATACTTTATCCCCATTGTTAAATTTTCTATGCTCAACTTTGGAATTGTAATATCTTGCTGTTCTTTGCTTAAACATGGCTATCTGGACTAAAGCTTTTTCCCACTTTTCTTCCAAGAGGTCTAACTCGAGCCTTCTTTCCTTATGATTTTCCTCAGTGCTGACCATTTCTATCCTATAGGAGGGTATATCGATTTCTATCGTAATTATTGCCTCTAAACCAAAGGTAAGGGAATAAGGTGTCTCACTAGTGGCAGTCTGAGGTGTCATCCTATATGCCCATAACACACTGTTCAGTTCTTTCAGCCAATAACCTTTTGCTTCCTGCAGTCTCTTCTTTAAGCCATCCAAAATGGTTTGATTGGACACTTTTATCATACCATTTAGCTGAGGGTGGGACACCAAAGTGAATCTTAACTAAATATTAAACCTTTGCAGAATTCTTTAAATGTCGAGCAATTGAACTGCTTACTATTATTTGTAATGAGTACTCTAGGTAACCTAAATTTATAGATAATCTCTCTACACAAACTGCTGTATCCGAGTGACAATGATAGTCACCACTGGTTCGGCTCCGATCTACTTTATGAAGTGATCTACCATGACAATTAGAAATTTCAGTTGTCGCTTGCCTTAGAGAAAATGGCTGAGGATATCTATACCCCACTAATCGAATGGCTAAGCTACTCCAACAGACTATTGATTCGAACCCGGCTTCTTGATTATTTTTCCATGAATCTAGCAAGGGCATTTTCTGATTACTTTCTTGGCTTCTTTCAAGATGGACGACCAATAGTAACTAGAGTGCATGACTTTCCTTATCATCATTTGTGCTACCTCATGGGCCTTACATATTCCTTTGTGTATCTCTTTAATTACATAGTTCCCCTCTCTCGGAGTTATACATTTGAGCCACAGATGGGTTTTAGCTTTCTTATATAATCTGTCATTAATTATAGAATATTCAAGCGATTTCCTAGAGATTCTCTTTACATCTATTTCTTTTAGAGGCAATATGCCTGACTGGAGGTATTGGACAATCGAACTAAACTGTGTTGTCTTTATCTCAGTGACCATCACCTCTTCCTTGTCCTGAATTGAGGGTGTAACCTTTTCTTCAATTATGAGCCTTTTCAAAGTCTCCGATCCTCTAGTTGCGATGGTTTTGGCCAAAGCATCTACTTTCGCATTATCTTTTTTGGATATCTTTTTCATTTCCCATTTAGTGCCCGTATCTTTCAGATCTTCTAGAAGCCTCTTTTCTCTTTCTAAGTATTTCTTTAAATGTGTCTCTTTAGCTTTGAAGCCTCCGATGACCTGCTAGATGACTAGTTGGGAGTCACTTTTGATCAACAAAAACTTTGGCTTAATTTCCTTTGCTATTCTTAAGTTGGCTAGCAGTGCTTCATACTCTGTAACATTGTTGGAAGCATTGAAGCATAGTTTCATGGCGTATTCAATAGAAATGCCTCTTAAGCCCTATAATATGATTCTTGCACCTGCTCTTGCATCTTGGGATGCACCATTTACTAGCAATTCCCACACTTCTGAACTTTAGGCTTGTAAAGGTACATTCATGGCTGAATCACTAAAATCCATAATAAAATTTATAAGGGCCTGGCCTTTCATGGCTGTTTTAGGTTCAAATCTAATGTCATAGGATTGGAGCTTAACAACCCACTCAACTAACCTGCTCTTATAGTCTGGATGCTGCAGAAGTTTCCTTAGTGGCTAATTAGTCCGAATAATCACCTTATGGGATTGAAAATAATGTTTCAACTTGGTTACTGCCATCACTAAGGCTAAAAAAATCTTCTTAATTGGTCTTCTCTTTAGCTCTATGCTGCGTAGAATTTGGCTGACTTAATAAATAAGTCTCTGTACCTTCTAGTTATCTTTAGCTAAAATGATTGCTATTGCTTGATTAGAGACTGAGAGGTAAAGGAATAAATCCTCACCCTCATTTGGCTTAGGAGGGGGTGTCATCAGGGACATCTTCAATTCTTCAAAAGTTTCTTAGCATCTTTTATTCCATTTGAAGCCTTGCCCTTTGCGTAGCAGTTAAAAGAAAAGTAAATGCTTTTTAGTCGAATGGGAAATGAACCTTCCTAGCATTGTAATTCTGCTATTAAGCTTATGAATATCCCTTATTCTTTTTAGAGGCTGCATATCTAGGTTGCTTGGATCTTCTCCAGGTTGGCCTCTATGTCTCTTTGGGATACCACTTATCCTAAGAATTTACTAGATTGTACCCTGAATATATATTTTTTAGGGTTCAGCTTCATCTTATATCGATTCAATATTTCGAACACTTCCACTAGGTCAGATGCATGGTTTTACTCAAACTTGCTTTTAACTATCATGTCTTCAACATAGACCTCCACCAACTTCCTAAGCAAATCCTTGAACATTTTATTCATGACTCTCTGGTATGTGGCTCCCATATTCTATAACCCAAAAGGCATAACATTATAACAAAATGTGCCCTCGTATGTGATGAAGCTAGTTTTTTCGTGATCCTACCAGTACATGTGTAACGACCCAAAAATTCCTACTTTCGTAAATAGTACTTTCCAGAATGAATAGTGCTTCCTAAGACCTGAGTCGCACTAAATGTACCGACAAGTAATATTAATTACAAGAGAATTTTAGATAAAGTTTGAAGCCAATCCAAAATCGTTTGGATGGTTAAAAACGCTAAATAAGATTTTACGACAGTGTCCTGTAAATAGTGCCCCAGACAAAGCTGAACCGTAAATAAAATAAAAAGTTGCTGAAAATAATATGAAAATGTCACAATCCGATACTAAAAAATTCCGAGTACTCTAATGGTTTTGGAATCAGAATTTTCTGAGATCAGTAAGTATTTTTTCTAAATTTTTGGGATAAAAAATAAATTAATTTTTTGGGTTTTTGTTGGAATTTGGGGACAAGATTTTGAGAGGATTTAGGGCTTAAATTTATCTAATTTTGGGGATAAGAATGGAGGAAAACCGACTTTTCTATCGATTATAACAATTTTTTGAAGAGAAGAAAAATTAATTTTTTTACACTAAAAAGGAAATTCTTCCATCCATCCATTTGTACAAAAAAACATCATCTCCTC
>CANXYI011660271.1:0-16698 GCA_948208565.1 Hura crepitans
TAGGTGTTAATTGCATTTTTTGGTAGTAGCATGTTAAGGATTATTGTTGTTGATTTTAATTAATTAATTAAAAGCTTTACCAACTAATTGGAAAAATAATTTTAATTATTATTAATAAGTTATGATTAAATTAGATAATGAAAAGCAGACGTATTAATTTTTGACATTGACTCAAAAATCGACTCGAATTGCTCGAAAAAATTATCCAAACCTGACTTCGACCTGAAAAATTTAGGATCAAACTCGACTCTACCCAAAACCTAAATAGATTGACCTAAAATTGGCTTGAATGAGCTAAGTTATATGACAACATGAATGATCCACTTTTTTTTTAAAATATATTGTTAATTATTTAAATTATTAGGATTAAATTAATTTTTTTGAAAAAAGAAAAAGTAAATCTATCAATATTAATTTTTTTATATATAAAGTAAATTTAGGTATTGAGAGGGTTCAGACGAACAAAATAAAAAAATGGCCCATTGATCAAACTAGGACAGTTCATTAAGTACCGAAAAGTTAATAAAAAATAAAAATAATATTATATAATAATAAAAAATATAAAAATATGAATTTAAAATTTAAAATTATTTAATATGCCATATAAAAAAATAATTGTACATAAAAGTAAATACAATAGCATAAAAAATATAAAATTAGATAATAGATTACAAAAATAGACTATAAAATCTATATTAAAAAATAGGTAAAATAAAAATAAACAATAACTTGGCCAGATTGGATCGAATTTAAGTAGTAAATGCCTTATTCAAGTCCGAAAAAATTGTAGGCAACCTGAGTTGATAGGATGGGTACCCATTCAATACTATTTTTCATTGCCTGTCGTTTACTATTTTATCTTAATTTTCATTAATTTCATGCTGACTTCTCTTTTATTGGTATATCTTTTCATCTTTAATTTTCTTGTTATTTTTTTTACCAATTTATGTTTTTAATAATAATAATAATAATATTTGTTCATAATTTTTCAGGAAAATAATATTTTAAAAGAATAAGTTATTTTTAAAAATTCCTATAGGTTATTAATATTTAAACTGATTAAAATATATTTATATTAAAAAAATTAATTTAAAATTAAACCAATATGATTATATGAAAAATAAATTTGATTCAAGAACTCGACCCGAATCCAAAATTACTTGATCCAATATTAATTCAATTTGAAGTTGTCCAATCTGACCTGTTTGATAGGTCTTATAAGAAGTTAATTTCTTCTATAATTAATTTTTTAGAATAATAATATTATTTATGGATATATTAAAAATGTTAAATATAATAAATGATTTATTTTATGTAATATATGATTTTATATTTAATTTTATTATTTTTTTAGTTTAAAAGATATATGGTTCACATGAAAAATATATTTTAATTAACATATAATATTATTATTAGTATATTATGTATTTTTATAAAAATTGCATAATTTATTAGTATATATTAAAAAAGTCAAGATAAATATTTGAAATGGAACGAACACTTTTCAAATTTACGAAGTTTAATGAGGAAGTGTAATAGCATTTAGAAACGCACAAATAAATTGCCCTAATAATGTTACAGCACATATTAATGTATTTAGTTGTTAAAACTACAATTTCTTTTGATGCAATTAAAAAAACGTTCATAAAATCTAAATTGAATAATGTGAAGGTGATATGTCATAATTAATTAACCGAATCATAATAAAATCTAAATTTAATATACTAAAATATGTAAAGTGATTATATATAAATTTTGTCAAACTTTTAACTAGGGGCGGACTTAACTTGGGCAATTTGCCCCCTTAATTTTTTTTCTATTTTTCTGTTAAAAATTGAATAAAAAAAATTAAAATATCCATTTTTATTAAGTTTTTGCCTTCCTAATTTTATATTTTATAGAAAATATTAAATTATTAAATTATGAATATGCATCTATTTTTTAATATATGTATTTATACGGATAAGTATTGTTCAAAATTTTGAAAATAATATCCCACATTTCATTAGTAATGTAAAATTGAAGTTTCATAGCATATGATACGGAAAAGTGTAAGGTTTATTGAAATTAACATGAAAAATGTGCCTTCTAAGTTTTATTGAAATTAACGTGAAAAATGTGCCTTCATCTTTGAGATGGACTAAGGTGGATGGATATAGTACCCACTTGTGTATTGTCCACCTCATCAAACAGAAACTCTAAAATTCAAATTGATCCATATTAACTATTTTTATTGGAACATATAATAATATTTAGTTTTGCAAGATTAATCAAAAATTAAGTACCATTTTCTAGAACTTTAATCTATAAATATAATATAGATTAAAGGTAAGCCAAAATTTATAATCAACTCATATATAAATTTAATCAATCATATACGTGTCACTAAATTTTTACAAAAATAATGTTATATTAAAAAATAATTGATTTATAATTGAAATATAGCAAAATAAATATATAATTGCAACAAAAGTAAAAAAGAATTTAATGTTGAGAGTCAAATAACAGAAATTTAATATATTTAATTATTTTTTAGATAAAAAATATGATGTTAATGATAATATAAAAATATGATGTATTAAATTTTGATATTTAATTATTAAAAAAATATTTTTATTATCATTATTATTAAGTATTTATATAATAAATTTAATTTACTATAAATCAATCATTAAAAATAGTCAATTTAAAAAATAATATTTTTTAATTTTTAATCTAATAATCAAAATTATATACACACAGTAAATTAAATTTACTTAATTATTATCTTTATTATTATTATTATATAATAATTAAATAATATTTTAATTATAAATTAATATATTTAATTTTTTTTTAAGAATAATAACCTTATATTTAGCTAATTTCATGAAACTTTCGCATAGGACAGGCCGACGTCAGCGTAACCGCTTGATGGTTGGGGCCCCTGCAAAATAAAATATCATCCGTTTGGTACCAGTGAATCAGTGATTGAAAAGTCCTAGTTGGACACGGACCGGTGTTTATGGGGCTTATTAAACTTTTAAATTAAAATTTAAAATTAATCAAAACAAACCCTATAAAAGCACTTCCCTTTCTCTCTCTCTCTTTCCTCTCGACCTCTCTCGACTGCAAGTGCAGATTCTCCAGAAAACGAACTACCTTTGGGACAATTCAAAAGAAAAAAAAAGGCTCAGATACTTTTCTAAATATCTCTCTACATTATTCACAAACCGAGCTTGTGGATTCAATCTTGTGATTATACTTCTTCTCTATTTATATCTCACTGCGCGGCTCACTTTCGTTGAAACTCACTGAAACTCTCCCTGATTCCGTCGCTGCTCTCATCCCTCTAATCTGTTGGCTTTGCTCATTTTGGTCGATTTCCCTTTCTGGGTAATGTTGGTTTTTCCAATTTATAATCTGGCTACTCCTTGGATTGATCATTTGATCTGTGGATTTAATAAAGGCGGTGGTTTTTGTATGATGTAGTTTTGTGTCATGGAACTGAGGTTTTAGCCTGTTTATTTGTTTCTGAACTTTAAAGATATGAAGGGTGTACATATAATGTGTGACATGTTTTGTTATTAATGTTTGTTTTTCTGCTTTTGGCTATTGCAATGTTGGATATTTTGGATCAAATTTTTTCACCCTTTTTGTCAATGCAGTTGGTGAAGGTTATGTTTTTAATTTTTAAACTAACAATTTTATCACTTGATAATTCTGACTTTTTAACCTTTAATTTTTGCTACTTTTGGCATCTTTTTAAATGTGGCTTTGGATTTGACTGCGTCTATCTTAAATGCGGCGGTTGTTTGATCTATCCCGTAGTTTGTCAGTATGGTACCAGCCTATGGTTTCGTAGCAACTTGTTATAGCAATTTCATGCGAAAATGGGTGTTGATTGCCATGTTTTTGTCGCAGAAGGGCCCGGATTTCTTTTTTTACATATTTTGGTAGTCTCATTTGCTTGTTTGGTGCTTTCAATTTTATCCTGGTTTGCATCTTGCTATATGACAGAGGCATTTTGCTTTTATTATTATTATTATTATTATTATTTTTTTGCATTTATATATTGCTATGTCCATGTACTTTTATCAAAGAAGTGGGTGAATATTGTGGTAACAAAAGAAAATAGATAGAAGCTTAAAGTTAAGCATGCGACACTTTCACTAATCTTTTAGCTGTGGGGAGTTAGTATATGCAGGACATAGTTCATTTGTACTCTTGATGGGTGATGGAATGGCCACAAGTTCCCTCACTTGTAAATAGTCTTGTCTACTATGGGGTTACTTGTTTTTTTCCTCTCTTAATTGAATCATATTGTTGTATTGCGCACAGAATGAGATGAGGCAAATGTGATTTATGTTCAACATTGAATGTATATATACTGAAATGATTACTATCAGGAAAATGGTGTCCATGTTTCTCTAATGTCTGATATGGGAATTGTTATCATCAAGCACTATTTTTTTTGAATAATATCATCAAGCACTATTATTAGTTTAATTACCAGCTTGGATGCATAGATGCTATGCATAAGTAGCCTTGTATTTTTCCAATTAGTGTTTGTTAATTTAGTTCGGTACACCTTCAGGACCTTTGCTTCTTTTAAATACGTTGAAATGATATATAAAATCAATTTCTCTTTTCCATTTTCATAGCCTCTCATAGTTTCGTACTTGTTTTTTATGCTGCTCTATTTGTAAGTCATGTTTATCTGTTCATTTTTTGTTTGGTAGGTTGAAGCTCACTGTTTCATTTAAAAATTTTTCTGCATTTATCTTTCTCTTGTATTGTTGATTTCTTTTCCTCTTCGTTGACACAATTTGTTTGGGTCTTTTCTTTTTGCTTTCAATCAGAGGAAGCCAGCATATACAGTATGTCTGGCATGGAATTACACCAGAAAAAGTATGGCCTCTTGAAAGACCAAGTCAGATTAGCTAAGAGGAAGGATTCTGATCGCTATGAAATTATTCCAATTCAACAGACTTATACATTTGAGAAAGGATTCTTTTTATTTATCCGTGCATGCCAATTATTAGCTCAAAACAATGACGGAATAATAGTGGTAGGTTTGGCGGGTCCTTCAGGGGCAGGAAAGACTGTGTTCACGGAGAAGGTACTCAATTTCATGCCCAGTGTTGCTGTCATATCAATGGACAATTACAATGATTCTAGCCGAATTGTAGACGGCAATTTTGATGGTGAAATATCTTTGAACTTATTTAGGCTTTTCATATCAAATATATTGTTCTTTTCAGCGGTTCTGAGTAAATATGTGATATAAAAGATGTGTCTGGATCTATTTTATGGCATATGATTGAAATAAGTCATGATAATCCAACCTTCGTTACTTATATTGTATATTTTAGAGGATAAAATTGTCTGTGCCAGTGATCCATGCTGCTAACATAGACGTGCAACATTCATTTATGCTAGGCTGTAACTTTAACAAAACCAGTTCATAATCTCATTGCAGTGAGTCCAAGATGAACACTGCAGTACAGAAGCTCTGTGAAAAATTTAGGCTTCAGCTCATCACAAAGAATACTTTTTTGCTTGTCCTTATAATTTGCTTTTATGTAATTTGGATGACAAGCTTCCTTTATATGATGATCATTTAGTTTAGTTTGTGTAAAGAATGAGCTCTGTTAGAACAACATCATATCACAGTTTGATCTGATCACAAAGAGATAGGGCATGCATCCGTCCTATCTTTGGTTCATGTTTCATGTGTTCATTGTAAGTCGAAAAGTTGTGAGACGTTACTTAGATTAGTGAAACAGTCTGAGACAAAGCATGTATTCTGATATTGATTTGATATTTTTTGAACCAGATCCGCGTTTGACAGACTATGACACATTGCTCAAGAATGTCCATGATTTAAAGGCAGGGAAATCAGTTGAGGTTCCAATCTATGATTTTAAGTCTAGCTCTCGTATTGGATACAGGTTAGCCACTTTTTCCTTTTAACTTCAATAAACTAGTTATTGTTTTAAATATGAATTAGTTTCTTCTACTTATTTGGTTTTTGTTACAAAACCTAATTTAAGTAACCTGGTAGAACACTTGAAGTTCCAACTTCTCGGATAGCGATTATTGAAGGAATCTATGCTTTAAGTGAAAGGCTGCAACCTTTATTAGACCTGCGGGTATCAGTAACAGGGGGAGTTCATTTTGACCTCGTAAAACGAGTTTTACGGGACATCCAACGTGCTGGGCAAGAACCAGAAGAAATTATACAGCAGATATCTGAAACGGTTAGTTTTTGTTAGGCTTGCTTTAAACTCATCTATGTGTCATGCAGCTCTTTAATTATTCAAGAATGCATCAATTGCAGGTATATCCAATGTACAAAGCTTTTATTGAGCCAGATCTCCAAACAGCCCATATAAGAATAGTAAACAAGTTCAACCCTTTCACTGGATTTCAGAGTCCTACTTATATATTGAAGGTAGTTTTTCATGGTAGCTTGTTTTGATTGTGGTTAATGAGCTTCCCACATTATTCCTCTAGAAACAAGGCTTTTCCTGCTAGTTTCAATGTTTTCAATATTTTTTTTTCTCTATGGTTTTGTGTATATTGATGTCCAGTTATAATTTTTCTTATTGTAGTCAGCAAGAAAGCTGACGCCCGATCAGATCAAGGCCGTTCTTTCTGAAGACCACAAAGAGACTAAGGAGCAGATTTATGATATATATCTATTACCCCCTGGTGAAGATCAAGAATCCTGCCAGTCATATTTGAGAATGAGGAACAAAGAAGGAAAATATAATCTCATGTTTGAGGTTTGCCTACTAGAATTTTAGTTTCCTGATTATGATAATTTTTTTTTTCTTTCATCCACAGGCATGAATATATGCACTCTTAGATAAATGATAGAAATGATTTAAGAAACATAATGGCTATAGATGGAGAGAGTATTCTCTGTGTGCAGCCAAATTACATAAGATTAGGAGACAACCAGCCTTGGCCCTGTAATTTGTTGGGGTAGTTGCCGACTCTCATAGGGTCATGTCATATTTACACTGTGATTTGCTTATCTTGTCTCTTTCCCCTGATTTAAGCATTTTATGGATGTGAGCTAAGCATATATTCTATTTGTTCTTTTCATTTCAAAGATGAGCACTGCTGATATTTATCCATGCTGCATTGGATTCGGGATTAGTTTACACATTTTATTGGATCTCTCAGCTACCGTTTATATTTTGATGAGATCACCTTGGCAATATAGAAATGAAGTTTGGCCAAAATTTTGAGGTGGATGCCAAGTAATTTCATCCTAAGATCCACTCTTGAGTGCATTCTTATATGAATGAAATCTTTTCAAGATATATTTTTGGTTGTGCTTTTATTGAAGGATTAATCTAAGTTGAGTGGTTTTTGTGTGACAAATTGAAGTGCTGCTTTTAAAAATTTAGTGATAAGGCAACTGACTGAATGAAATTGAAATTTAGGATGATATATTGACAAAATCTCATGGTGCTAAATGTTCTAAAAAGTCATTTATTAGCTCAGCTCTGTTTGCTATTTCCAAATACTAGATTTCTGGTTGGGCTTTGCCCTTCATATGGGCTTTCCTCCTGTTATATAACTGTTGACTTCTGTGGAGGATACAATGCTAAATCAGAAGAGGATCACCTGATGCTATACTCTAATTGGTCACATCTTATTAACTGAAATAGTCTTAATTACTCTCTAAAAACAAATTACTATGGAACTTTGGAATTTGGGACATGTGATGCACTAGAAAAAGTATGTTTTCTCTCTGTGAATTAATGTGTTATTATTCCCAATTTCAGGAGTGGGTCACAGATGTTCCGTTTGTTATATCTCCAAGGATCACATTTGAAGTCAGTGTGCGGCTTCTTGGTGGGCTGATGGCACTGGGTTACACAATAGCAACCATTCTTAAGAGAAGTAGCCATGTCTTCTGTAATGATAGAGTTTGTGTGAAAATTGATTGGCTAGAACAAGTAAATCGTCAATATATTCAGGTAAAACCAATTAATTTGTGTGCCTCTATGTGCAAGTGGGTATTATACTGAAATTCCATGTAAATTGCAAATGATTCAGGGTGGATTAAATTGATGAAAATTTTCAAATTTGCCATGTCTTTGCTTAAACCTAAGCAGTTTATACTTGCTGAATTTCTTTGTTGATGGTGATGGAATAAAGAAACAGTTTAGATTGTTCTTCAATTTCTTTTTAATTTTATTTAAATTTTCTTGTAAATTATAAATTGCCATCTAATTGGTGGTTGGTTACTGGAGGTGAGGCAAATTGGTGTTGCTTGCACTTATACTTTTTAGTTGGCTATAATGACTTGTGATAACAATTATCTGACATGTTTTTTGACCCTACTGTATTATTCTTTCCAGAGTTGTTTCCAAAGTTTCACTATTTGTTCTGGGCTGTTACAATATGTTTGTAAGCTGTAATAGAGAACAGTAATACTGTATAAGTGAAAATGAAATACAGTAATGAGGAAGGAT
The DNA here is from genome assembly GCA_948208565.1 of Hura crepitans. Classification (NCBI taxonomy): domain Eukaryota; kingdom Viridiplantae; phylum Streptophyta; class Magnoliopsida; order Malpighiales; family Euphorbiaceae; genus Hura; species Hura crepitans. Next base: position 8,478 of record CANXYI011660271.1, read on the forward strand.
TGTATTTTCACGCTTGATTACAATCTACTTGGCTTGTACCTTTAGCGTCCAATAGTTTTTTGTCAGTTCACTGCATAGATGATCTCATGGCTTAGTATTTGATAATAGTTGGCATCAGAAAGTATACCACTAATTTTTTTTTCCTTCCAATATCTTATTCGTGTCTTGTTATGCAAGTTCTACGACCCTCACATTCTTGCTTGTTTTTTATGAGAAGGTGCAAGGAAGAGATCGCTGGGTTGTGAGATGTGTTGCAGAGCAGCTGGGTTTGGAAGGCTCATATGTTCCTCGTACCTATATAGAACAGATTCAACTTGAAAAGCTTGTAAATGATGTTATGGTACGACAATATCCAGAACTAATGATGAATTCTTATGCATAAGTAATCCTGATCTGATCACTCTGCAGGCTTTACCAGATGATTTGAAAACGAGCCTTAAGCTAGATGAGGAATTGGCTTCAACTTCAAGCCCCAGGGAAGCACTTTTGCGAGCCTCTGCTGATAGGGTTGCCATGAGAAATAAGGACCTGAAAAGGTACAATACAATCTACTAATGCAACTGTATCCTATTGTTCTTCCAAAACCATTTTTTTATATTTCCTTCTATATTTATTTGATTATGGTGTTGAATCATCCTTAGCTGGCTGTCCTATCAAATATGCTGACCATTATTCTCATTAAGTGGCAGTATGTCACGATCATATTCAACTCAGAGGGACAAGGCATTGTCCAAGCTTGCTGGACTTTCGAACAACCGGATGTTTGAGGACAGAAGTTCAGATTCACCTTCAGTGCAAGCAAACCAGGTATACATTTGTTTGTCAACAATTTGATCGTGTTTTACCAGAATCAAGATGGGGAACTTGGTCTTCCTTTCTAACTTTCCTTTCTTTCCCTTTTTCTCTGTAGGGAATCATCACTCACCTTTTGGAGCAAATTTCCTCTCTAAATGATAGAATGGATGAGTTCACAACCCGTATTGAAGAGCTAAATTCCAAACTAAACATCAATAGGAATTCTCTGAGCCAACAGAACTTGGCTCTCCAAGCTGAAGCATGCAATGGCTCTGGTCCCACTTCTTACTTCATTTCTGGTTTAAGCAATGGCTCCTTGACTGTTTCCAAAATGCCTAATTCTTTATCTTCCTCCCAGCTGGCTAAGGAGTCCCCATTAATGGAAGAGGTACTGCTAATGTCCTTTCGGTTGTCATTTTTCTGGAATATCCTCCTAGTTGTAATATTCTGAACATTGAACATTCTATCCTATATTCGGTTGTCACGGGTCACTTTATTAAGCATATTATTTCTGTAATATATTTGTGTAGATATCTGGCATCACACGAGGACAACGTCAAGTGACGCATCAGTTGGATACTTTAAATAATCTTCTACGTGAGAGCTTGGGGGAGAGGTGTCAGCATGTAAGAACAAACAGGAGAAGCATAATTGCGGACATTGAAATCCCCACATTAGCTATTTTTTTATCAGTTGGTATTTTAGGATTCAGCATGTTGAGGAGGATTTGCTAGTTTAAATCATCCGCAGTAGATTCAAAATTTTGCTGCTTAAGAAAAATTTTCATATCTTTATTTTAAGTTCCCTACATAGTATTCTTTGATGCTACCCTTCTGCACGGCGAAGTCTAAAGGAAATTTCACGGTTGAGTGGAGGTTTTGGAGGTAAATGGGAGCCTTCAGGTTGCTATGACATTTTGTAAAGGGAGGGTAATTCTTATTTTATATTTTCATGGGAGCCTTCAGAGTTTTATAATGCATCAGCAGTCACTTTCCATACATCACAAAGGTAGCAAAAAATAATTTTTCTTTTTCTTTCTTTTTTTTTTTTACCCGCAGAAAAAACAATTTTAGGAAGGTGGTATTGTTGAATGTGATATAAGCAGCAGCAATACGAGGCACTTTTTTCTTTTTTGGGTGATATATATATGAGGCAGATTCTATTCTTGGCTTGATGGGAGACTCCTTACCTGTAAGTCAAGAATAGTCGGAATCTTGTTTGAACCTACTCAAAGCACATTAAGTTGCAGATGTTATATGGTAATCAATGAGTTGGAGTTGATTATGATTCTACTTGCTGAATCATTATTACTATGGACAATCTGCGTTCAGCTTGATTGCGAATTGTCCGATGAGGTGGAGGAGATTTTTCAGTTTTCGCCTTGCATATCTCGGTGCACAAATTGCATGTTCCTTACGTTGAACGCAAAACTAGCATATCATGAATTTTTCTTTTATTTATCGTTTAATATATTATGTGGTATTAATCACTTAATCTCTTAAATTAATTGCAACACTATTTGTTCATTGAAATATCGATTTTTATTACTAATTAATCATTTATTGGCACCGTGTAATATTTTTAATTGAAAATAATGAGTTAAAGGGTAATGAATCAAGTAATAATAAAACAGATAATTTGAAAAGTTAAATGGCCTTTTGATTAATTTAAGGAGCCAAATAATAATAATAATAAAAATAAAAAATCAAAGGTTCAAAAGACTTAGTAGTCTTATGGTTTTTTAAAATAGTCAAAATAACTTATTCGGATATATTGAGTAGGCCACACATATTTTTATGTAATTTGTAATGTAATAATTTCAACGCGAATCCTTATTTTGCTAGTATACTTATTTTTAAAACTTTTTACTTTTGAAGTTTTTGCTATCAAGTCTTTATATTTTGATTTTATAATATTATTTCCGTATTTTTATTATTTTTCACTTTAACTTTTATATTTTTATTATGTCTTACGTTAAGCTCTTATTGAATGAAAAATATAAGGGCTTAATGTGTGCTTTTTCATCCAATAAAGACTCAATATGAATAAAAATAAAAGTAAAGAGATTTAATGTTGCAAAATCAAAATACTGAAACTTAATATCAAAAATTTCAAAAGTTGATACAATTCAAGGTAGATTTTTCCTATGGTAATATACTCGACCCCTCCTCCCTCCACAAAAAGTATATATATCATTTTTATTATAGGCAAAACATATTTTTAAATTCATAAACTTTTATATTTTTCTAGATTGAGTTTTTATACTAAAATTCTTTTACATTAGGTCATTTTAATTTAAATTATATTAAGTCTCTATTTAATAGGATTGATAAAAAATTTTGTACATTTTAATCATATTAGATCTAACAGTGGCACAAAAGCCTTTGAGAGGATCTTCTGTTATACTAGTTATTGCCATTTAAGCTCAATTATTTAAAACTGTTGTTATTGCTTCAATTTTCAATAAAAAGACAATTATTGAATGTCATCTTTTGAATGTAATTTTCATAAGTTTTAAAAAACATGAGATGGCCTAAGATAAGACTTTTTTAATTAATTTATTTAACAGTATACAAAAATAAATTTGATTAAATGCATCAAACAAGAATATCAAAATTAAAAGTAAAAGGACCTAATATAAAATTTTTTTCTTGAAAGGACCTAATGTAGAAAAACATAAAAATTTAGGGATACAAAAATATATTTTGTCTTTTATTTCTTGAATTATTTTTTATCAACAAAACCAATGATTTTTTTTCACATAAATAGTTTTATCTCTAATTAGTTAAGATAGTAAATTCTCTCTCTATATATAATTTTTCGATACAAAAATGTAGAAGAAGTTCTCTAATTAGATGTTCTTTAAAAAAGTGCTCTCCAATTAAATGGGTATTTGTCCCGAGGAGGCACCCCAGTAGGCAGGCTTAGCTGCCAAGGTCAGATTTTGATTTCGAGATTCGATCCCCTTTCTCAATGGACAGTTTAATCTACCGGAAAAAAATTAAATGGATATTCATATAATTTCGATTTAATATAGGTAATAGTTAATTGGGTTACAGAGGGGTTCGTAAAAATTTAATCAAAAACTTAATCCAATCTGACTAGTTCAACCAAAAACATCAGGAATAAATTGTAACTCTAAAAAAACCCGTTGAACTACAAGTTGATTGAATTGGTCATAATTTAAATGGTTCGGTTGTCAAATTTAAGAGGCTGAAAAAGTGAAAATAAAAAAAGAAAACCCCATTACCTTACTTTTCATCCTTGGAATTTTCGTTCTCTTTGATTAAAAAATGTAAATTTTCTTTGTTGTTCATATTTACTTCATCCATGATACATCTTTTAAGGGATTTTTTTTTAATAAAATTATGACATTCAGGTTTTTTTTTTAAAAAAATTAGGTTCTATCCAATTTATATGATAGGGTGAATAAAATTCATAAGATCCGATTAATCTGATAAATTCAATCCAAATTGATCAAATTTTTTTTTATTTTTGGGTCGAGTTAAAAAAATTTTAAAATTCGAATTGTTGAGTTAGGTTCGTTTGAGTGAAACTTGAATAACTCGACCCAAATATTATTAATTTTTATTTCAAAAAATATTTAAAAGTTTGAGGATTAAAAAGTAATTTTAGTTCAAAAAAAGGTGAGAGATGAATTTTACCATTTTAGTCCCTACACTTTAATTTTAAAATGTACACCAACACTTTCTCCTCTTTTCTTCTCTCATTTTCTTTCTTTTCTTTTGCATATTTTTTTTCTCTTATAAGTTGAAACCCAAAAATAAAATTTTCTTTTCTATTCTTTCTTTTCTTTTTCGCACCACTTTTCTTACGGGCGTTGAGTTTTTTTTTATTATTTTTATCTAATTTTTCTTGATTTTTGGTGATTTTTCTCTTCAATATTCTTCCTTTCTTTTTTTTTTTTTTTAATTTTGGCTTTTTGATTTGAGATTTTGCATGTTCAAATTTTTTTTAGATTGAACAATTTTTTTTTTTCAAGTTTTGCATGTTCACTCCTAATTTTTATTTGTTGAATTTATGTTGTGATTATTTGAATAACTTGTGGATGATTCTCATGTATCAATGTATTGTGGAGGTGATGAGCATTAAAGCATTGGAATGAGCATTTTAAAAAAAAAGTAAATTTGAATTATTTCGGGAGTTCGGATTGGACTCTAAAATCTAAATTGGTTCAATTTGAGTTGAAGAATTGAGGAAAATTTGATTTCGGATTAATTTGAATCTAGTCGGTTTTTGACCCGATCACGGATTTTAGAAAAGTTTAGATTGGCTTATCCAAAATTATAACGAGAAAAACCTGCCTTCAGATCCCATATTTTTAAAATTTTTGTTAAATTTTTATACTTTGATTTTGTAACATTGAGTCTTTTTATTTTTATTTTTTTATTCATATTGATTTCTTATTAGATAAAAAAGCACATAATAAATCCTTGCATTTTTCATCCAATGAAAATTTAATGTGGCATATAATAAAAGTATAAGAATTTAATGTGAAAAATAATAAAAAATATGAAGCTTTAATGTTGTAAAATCAAAATATAAGGACTTAATAACAAAACTCCAAAAATACAAGACATTAAAAATATGTTTCGCCTTATAACGGAGACTAATTGTGCCGTTTTTCTTTGTTTTCTCATTGTATTGTAATGTTATTATTTGTTAAGATAAAAAAAGCAACCGATTTTTTTTTAATTACATATTATATTTTCAAACTAAATTATAAATTTAATATGATTTTCCGTACCAAGTGGAATGGATTCAGTCCAATTTTTTAGATGAATTTCAAATTTTTAATGCATCTTTGCCATTGATTTTTAAGGGAAAAATTGTGTGCTTTCATTTTTATTTAATATCAATTTATAAAATTGATCAATAGATAAAAAAAGTAAAAATATAGAATTATCTTTACTATTAAGTAGATAAATCTTTTTAGTGTTATTACCATATATTTACTATATTACCTTTGGATGCTTTTCTTGAAGACCGGACAATCAGTGTTGCAAATTTTTTAAGATTTGTTATCATGGTAATGATAATGAGAGTAAAGTTTTTTTTATAATTTAATTTAAAATTATTCTTATTAAAAGTTTATTTTAATATTAATAATTCAGTTACATTAATATATATGTGATGGCCTTTATAAAATAGAAATTAATTAATTTCATTTACTAAATTACATTTATAGATGATTCATTTAGAGATATAATCGTTGAATCAATTAGATTAAAAATTTCTAAATATTAAAATTAGCATAAACTGTTAATAGGATATTGTTTTGAAAGATGTGATGAAAGAGTTTCCTTTAACATGAAATCATCATAGTAATTCACAAGTTATTTATCATACTTTGATACCGAACGCTTATTCCTCTAGAATGATATTTGAACTATTATTGGATATGATCAAACACTTGTAGAATTGATGATTGATCAAGATGCAGTAATGAGTTTAAGCTTTATGTCATTAATTATAAACGACTAAATGAAGATCTTAGCTAGGGTATTTGAACAAAAGAAGAAAGGGGTTTCTTAAGTCATTCAATGGTTAGTTTTAATTGACATGGGATATGGTTTATAATCTATTGGGGTTTGATCTCAGAAGCCGGGAATGGACCCAAGATCAAAGATCGGAGGAACTCTTAAGGTAGTTCTATCCCTGCCTGAGCTATAAAGACAGAAAGAAATACTATATTATTCTTAATAGGTTCTTGAGTGTATTGATGTACTTCATTCTATCTAGTTATTAAGAAGTGTTGCTAGATGCAACCTTGATTAGTAAATTTATTTGATCAGTTTGCTACAGCTTATTATTGAACCTATAGAGTCACACATTAATTAGTGTTTCGATTTTTACTATATAATTAATTATTTTACTATTGATAATTAAAATAGAGAATTTAATTATCAAATAAATAAAATTTTTAGTCCAAATGAAATATTATTAAATTTTTTACTAGCACAGAGAATATAATTAAAATTGATGATAAATTGATTTTTTTTTATTTGGAACAAAAACTTAGAATATCTTTTGTTTAATTTTCAAAGTGTGTGTATACGCCCAATTTTATCAATTAATTAAAAGCACAATTTCGATAAGCTTTTAAGTGATTACAGTCCACTTAAATGAGACATAGGGTAAGAATTGAAAGGCTATATAAAGCCTTTTATGAGCCGCCTCAAGCAACTTCTTTTTGTATGTTTGACGCAAGATTCTTCTCCCCTCTCTTCTTCTACAAATTCGGTTTTTATTAGACCCTAAAATCGAATTTTCTCTGTACATCTCATATTGAGTTCTTGTTGAATTTATTTCTGATGTGAATACTTTAAAAGTGTTTCAGTAAAATTATTGTGATTTGTTATAATCTGGTAAGAAGCAATAGTGGCTAGGAATCTCAATAAAAAAAAAACGATGAATTCTTTTATGATTTCTATAAATTTTTATTTTCATTTTTCGATGATCCAATCATTGCTTGAAATCCATGAATATTTTATTTTTATTATGCATGAATTCATGAAAATCAATAATGATACCGGATAATGATTAACATTTATTTATATATAGAGATTTATATGTAAATGTCAGTTCAAGTACTTATTTGTAATGTATATTTAAATCTACTTAGTTGTAAGATTTAAATAGAATTGAATCAATATAATAAAAATTATAATAATAATAAAGTGAAAATAGGAACGTGCATTATCCACGGGAATTCGAAAAATCCAATCCCATTTAGAATGGGAACAGTACTTGAAAAAAGCAAAACCAAAATCACTAGTCCAATAGTCAATTGGACTAGAATAAGGGCGTTGTGCTCGTGTTTGGAAAACCTAACACAGCTCTATAAATACAATAAAACAAAATCTGTAAAGATAAAAATATTTGTGTAAGAAGCCGCACAAACCAAATATATCAATAGAAAAAAAAAATTGAGAGAAAATTGTTCTCTCGGTTTTGCTAAAATTTTAGTACAATATTTTTATTTAATCTGTTCATAAATTTCATTGATTAAAGGGTTAATAGTAAATATCAGTATCATTGTGGATACACATTAAAAGGTTCGTACTATTGAAGTTTTGAAATAAACTCACTCTACATATATGTTTTAGATCTTATCTTTAAAGTACAATAAATTTTAAATGCAAATAGACCTATCTTGAGCTGTTTTTATTTTCTGAGGCATGTTATGAATAGTTTATTATGCAATCCTACAACCTCTAGTATGCAAAATCATTTAAAGATGGTGGCAAATCGAATGAAATATCATTTGACTAGAACTTGGGGATAGATTATATTTTATAAGAAAGTTCCTCATGATGTTGCTGTACGTGTGGAAAAATTGCTCAAGGAAAATGCTGAGAAGCATAAGTAAAAAATGGTTTATAAGCAAACATTTGATAATGAT
>CANXYI011660329.1:0-10564 GCA_948208565.1 Hura crepitans
CTAATTTAATGTTTTGATCTCACTTAAAAGCAGGTAGGCATCCATATTTGATGTAGCTGACAATTAAAATTTATTTATTTGCAAACTTTAGAAGCAATGATATGTTTAGATCAAGTTAGATTTTCACTTGACCTGAGAACAAGCAGGCACCCATGTTTGATGTAGTTTATCTTCACAATATCAATCAATTCTTTATTAAAAGGAAGATATGCAATTCAGATCTAACCATTTTTTTACTTTGATCCGGAGGCTAACATCCATATTCGATGTAGCATTATGCTAGGTAGGTTTATTATCAGGTAGGTATCTGTAGACACTGGGTTTCGGAGGCTCCTATGTTCGAATTATCTAATGATGATGAAAGGATAAAAATCTTAATAAATAAGGATATTAATGTCTAATTCAAGGATCTCAAAGTTTTCTTTAAATTTTTTTTCCTTTAAGTCTTTGCTTAACCCAAAAATCTCGTGGTGCGACTTAAAATGCGAGAAAAATAGGCATATATGATGTGTAGAGGGCTTGTGCCTATACCTAACACTGATGCCAAGAGGGATGCAATGGGCGAAGCCCCCTGCAGTATGGATTAAAAAATAATAATAAAATTAATGTTTTGAAAAATGGCTGTTTCTATAAGGAAATAACTGTTTTCACTAAAACGACCATTACAAAGGGGAAAACTGTTGTTTTCTGCCTTGAGGACTCATGTATAAATATTGAAAGTTGATTTTCTAAAAGAAAGGACTTTTTCTCGATAACATGCACCAAAAGATTATAAAACACTTTCCAAATAGCATTTTCATAATTTCTAAAAATTTTCTGCACAATTTTTCAACCATTTCGAGATCTTTTCTAAAGGTAAATATACATGATGGGTTCACCAATCTTTCTCCTATTTCATTTATTTTTTCTTTCTTTTTCTTTTATCTATCTACCAGTTAGGTGTGATAATTTATTATTTGTACCTTTCTGTTGTCGTATTTATTTCTTCATTCATTTAATTTGTTTTTGTTCATCTTTTTATTTCACATACTAACATTGTAATGTTTTTGTGTTGTGAGTTTTTTGATTTATTGGTACCTACCACTAAACACTAGTGAAGTAGCCCTTTGCCATTCCTTTTATTTTTATTCCATTTTCTTATTGCTATTATTTCTATTATTTCTCCTTATTTTCTTTTACTTATTCTCTTTATCATCGTTTATTTTATTTAGATTATATTTTAGGATATTTCAAATGTAGTTTTATTTTTATTTAGTTAGAATATGTTTTAGGTAATTACCTTGTAATCTATTTTTATTTTGATTATTTCCCTATATATTCTGTGAATGTTGTAATAGGTAGAAAATGATTTTTGCAGGTTATAAAAATAATTAAAATCATTATGTACTTAATTAATTCATGTTTTGAAAATAAAATGGGTTTTGATTTTTTCATAATAAAAGTCATAATAATAAAATTTATTTTCTAAAAATAGACATGTCAGAATCAAAGTTCTCAAAATAATCAATCACCAGATTTTATGTATGATATATCTTAATTTCATTTTTATTTCTATAAATATGTTTTACTATTCTTTTATGTGAATATGTGATTTATTTTTAATGTTAAAACCTACTTAAGAAAGAGGATAATATTATAAATTAAAATCAAAATTCCATATTAACTTGAGGTATAAATAAGAGTAAAGTTTTAATCCACTCTAGTTTTAACCCTATAAGGTATTTCCCAGCTCAGGTTTAATGGCAACTCTTACCTTGTGGTGCCTAACTTGCTCTTTCTAGGCTAATCAAATAGGAGCGGCTTAGGATCCCTTTAATTTCCTTCTCATCTTTCAAGACTTAAAGAGTGACATCTAAGTCGATTCTTTAACTATTTTGATTTGATCGGCCTAAAAAGAAGGGATGCAAATAGTGGTGACTCCACTAGGGACACCATGAGACCATGCTTTAAAAATACCTCAAATTAATATAGAAGTTCATATTTTGAATTTATAATATTATTGTTTTTCGAAATTGCATTACACGCTAGAGCCTTAGAATAAGTTAGGCATCCCTTTTTTACCCTGATGTTATTTCAAAGCATGAACCCAAATTCACTCAAATTGAAATATTTTTAAAGGTGGCATCAAATCCAAGCCTCATACCTAGAATGTATATGAAATGGTGAAGTAATCGATCGTATGCTTATGACAAGATAGACAAGTTATAGAGGGATAATGCTTGGATGACTATAGCTTGTGCAACCTAACAATGAGCCCATGTAATGACCAATAGCAACTTTCTCTAAGTACCCTTATTAATGATGTATTATGTGCTATGTGGGTCTATATATATGAAATATGGCTTAGTCATCCTAAAATGTTGTCAAACCCATTTAGGCCTTTTCTTACTAGAATGGACTAGACCTCGCACTTTTGCTTAATTTAACATATCTAACATATATGGGCTAAGTATCTTACATGTACTCTTTTTATGAAAGAAATAATGTTCAGCCATCCATTATCCAGTATTCAAACTTGTTGAGGCCCCCAATGTCCCATAGGTAAGCTCTCTTAGGAAAGACCATGTTGACCTTGAGTGTGGTAAGTGATAAGGTTTGAAGGCTCTTGCATGTATTTATTGTTGTACACATTAACATGCACTAACATTTCATGCGTTCACATGCATTTCTACATTTCATAATTTTTAGCCCTTTATCTTACAATCATCATAGATCCTTGAGCCACTTGGGTATAGGGGACAGATGAAAGAATAATTAAACAAGAACTTATCTCTATCACTCGTAAACCAAATAGATGGCAGGGCAAGGAGAAACTAATTCCTTTACTCTATAATTAGAAGTCAGAATGGACTAAAAGTTTGAGGAGTATAAAAAAAGAATGATGTTTATGATTTCAAGGGCAATTACTGAGGCTGTTCCAACTTCTAGTTCACTGCCACCTACTAAAGACATAGCAGCTACACCCACTAGGAAAACTGCCGCTACCTCTAGGGGGATTGGCACTAAGAAAAAAGCTATAGGTATTAGGGGAAAGACAAAACAACTGAATACTTCAACCCAAAATATGATTTTTTTGAAGACTTAATTGCACACTAGAGATTTAATGATGCCACCATGAAAAAGCTAAAAGAGAAAATGGAGGCAATGACTAGGCTTATCACTATAGGTAAGGGTCTAGACCCTGATAAACTCACCCTAATGTTTAAGGAAATGTTACCTTCTAAATTTAAGATGCTAAAACTCCCCAAGTTCGATGGGACAACTAATCTAAAGGCCTATGTTAAGCAGTATGTTATAGTTATGAGAGGCATATAACTTAGCATAAAATAAAAGGTGGCTTATTTTAGCTTGAGAATGCAAGGGAAAGTGATTGACTATCATAGGTTAGAAAAGAAAGTGAATGAAGATTAGAGAAAGATCATAAAATCTTTTTTCAATCAATATGACTGCAACACTCACATAAAGCTTACAATGAAATACCTTAAGCTACTTAACCAAAATTCCAATGAGACCTTCATAGAATACTTGTCAAGAAAGAGTTTTAGGGTTTTAGAGATGAAAAAGAAGCCAAAAACATCGAATCAAATCTGCATGTTCATTAAGAATGCTAACCCGTACTTGAAAGATGTGTTAAAAACAAAAGGGTTAAAGGTTTGGGAATCGCTTAAGGATATAGCAATAAAATTAAAAGAAGAGCACAATAAGTAGAAGAAAAACTCAGAAGGGTTCAACAACTAAAGGAATACAATACTAAAAGCATGAGTGGAAAGGGTTTTAGCAAAACCAATTTTAGTAAGACTGCTGAGGTGTCTACTGTAGCTAGTCACTATTCAAACTTGGGTAAATTGTTGTCTTTGTACTGAAATGGTTCACAAAAGAAGGAAAACTTCAACCTATTCCTTCTACACCTACCAAGAATAATGGCCAGCCCTATCACAAATTAGACTTGTACTGTTAGTATCATCAGCATATGAGCCATGGCACAAATAATTGTTGCACTCTCGCAGAAAGAATTCAAGACTTGATCAACTCAAGATAGATCCCTAATCTAGAGAAAAGACAAAATGGTTCAAGTGCTTATTCAAATGTTTCTCCACCTATTGACATGGTCAGTTCGGGCTTGCTAGAATGGTATGTGGTTTTAGACTTATGTGAAAATAAATACCTAGCAGTAGAGAGAAGGGTAGAATTAAGTTAGGGTTTAGTTTGTTTAACAAATATATGGGCTATAGATAGTGAAAGTGAGCTAAAGGAAAAAGTCCAGGACTTATTGGTGGATTAAAATTTAGAGCAAAAACTAGGTGAAGAAGGAGAGACTAATATAATAACCTAAAGCGGTCGAGTAGTGCCTAAGGTGGATAAGGAGCCAATTCCTCCAGTTATAGAAAGAGAAGAGGATATAGTGATGAAACAACTGAAGAAGACTCCTGTATAGATTTTAATCTGGGATTTACTACGTCAATCCTCCTCTCATCAAAGGTGGTTGTAGCCTTATATGCTACAATAGTTTCAACAACCATATCATCATCTGAGCTAGTGGCAATGGTAAAAAGAGAGGAAAAAATAATTGTCAGCTTCTCTTATATAAATCTTCCACTTAAAGGGCATCATCACAACCATCCTTTATACATAAAAGCTGAAGTCAACAGTAAGCACACAGCATGTGTAATGGTTGATGATGGGTAATCAATTAGTCTGTGTCAGCTCAAAGTAGTAGCTATAAATGAGATTGAAGACTTAATGATCTCTCAGTCCAAACTCACCATCATAGCCTATAACAATGCTAAGAGACAAGCGTATGGGACTTTGAAAGTCAAGGTCAAGATAGGGGTAATTATAGATGATATGGAGTTTATAGTGCTTGATATCCTTGTAAATTTCTCCCTCCTTTTAGGAAGACCATAGTTCTACAAGCTAGGAGGAGTTCCATTAACACTGTATTAGATGATAAAAATCCCCTATAATGGTGAGATAGTGACAATTAAGGCTACAAGGGAGAATTAGGTTTCGATGCATCAGATAGCCAACCAAACATTTAATGGTTTCCATATTGCTAGAATCTTTTTAGAAAAAGAAGAGGATGATCCCAAGGTGGTAAATATGCTAAAAAAAGATGAACTATTTACCTGGTGTGAGTTTGGGACATGTTTCAAATGATTCAATCATAGCCATTTAGTTATAGAGGTAGAAGGATCGAAAAGGGTTAAGATATATAATAGAGACTTTAGAGCTAAAGAAGACAAAAAAAAAGGTATCCTACCACTTATTCAAGCTAAGGGAAATGTTAACTACTTTGGAGAGTTAAAGCTACCTATCATTAAGGGGAAGGTCATGTCGGGGTTTGAGATATTTAGTGACATGTTTGACTGGGCTGCAAATGAAGTAAAAGCCACTTCAGACTTTTGGGATGACAAAGTTATGACCAACCTAGCCAAACTAAAAGTTAAGTCTAAGGAAGATATTTTAACTACTTCCATGCTCTAAAAAAAGGGACAGAAGAAAAATGGAAGAAGATGACCCACCTTAAGACTTTTTTGATAATCAATATGTACTTAAGCTCTTTGTTAATGATGTTTCTATTTCTTTTGTTAATAAAATGAATGATTTTGCTTACTTTTATGATGTCTCATCTAATTGCATCACGCATAATTATAATCACAACAGGTATAACATATTTAACATCAATTCAATCAATATTACCTCATATAATCTTGGTATTGGCAAAAATCCTAAAAAGATCTTAATTGTATTCGATGTAACTCTTGAAGATAAAATTAAATTTGAGAAAATATTAAAAAAATATGAAAAAGTCTTTTCTTGGATCTATAAAGACATGCTTGGGGTGGACCAAGAAGTACCTAAATATGCCATTTACACAAACATAAAAGCAAAATCCGTAAAGTAAAAGTTGATGAGAATGAGGCCATAATAGGTAGAGAAGATAAAAGAAGTGCATGAATAAATTAAAGCCAAGTTCTTAGAAGAAGTGCAGTATCTGACCTAGCTAGCTAATGTGGTACTGATCACCAAGAAAGATGGTAAAGTCAAGATGTGTATAGATTATAGGGATCTAAATAAAGCTTGCCCAAAAGATTACTTTTTGTTACCCCATATAAACATTCTAGTTGATAGTATAGAAATGTGTAAAATATATAGTTTCGTGGATGGAAATGCCGGTTCTAATTAGATTCTAAATAGGATAGCAGATAAAATAAAAATTGCCTCCATCACATTATAAGGTACATTTTGCTATAGGGTTATACCTTTTAGATTGAAGAATGCTAGAGCTACATACTAGAGGATGGCCACAAGAATTCTTGATAACTTGATTCAGAAAGATGTGGAGGTATATGTCGATGATATAATGATTAAGTTTGCTACATGGGAAGGACATTTTGAGGCATTAAAAAAGTTCTTTAATCAGATAGATAAATACAACCTGCACTTAAATCCAAAAAAAAAAGTGTATTTGGAGTAACTTTAGGTAAACTCTTAGGGCATATAGTGAGTCAAAGAGGAATTGAGGTGGATCCTAATAAAGTCAAATCAATTAATGAAATGCCAATTCCAAAAAAGGAAAAAGAGATAAGGGGATTTCTAGGCAAGATACAACACATCAATATGTTTATAGCCAAGCTCACAACCATATGTGAGCCTATTTTCAAACTTCTCAAAAAGAACCAACCAATTATGTGGAATGATGACTGTCAAAAAGCTTTTGACATAATCAAGTAATATCTTTTGAACCCGCTTATTTTGCAACCATAGAGACATAGGAAGTTGCTAATTCTCTATGTGTCTATTAAAGAAAGCCCAATTAGGGCTATGGTAGCATAGGAAGAGGATCTAGGGGCTGAGTTTGTGATATACTACTTGAGTAAGAAGTTTCATTCTTATAAGGCCAAGTACATAGAAGTGGAAAAGATTTGTTTAGCAGTAGTATAGGCTTCTAAGAAACTGAGGCACTATTTCTAATCATATATGGTATAGGTAATATCTAAACACAATCCATTAAGATATCTTTAGATAGCACCATCTTTGGTAAGGATAATGAGTAAATCAAAATTATAGAATGTAGATAAATAAAAATAAAACAAAAATAAATAAAAATGTTAGGTTACCTCCTAAAAACACCCTTGTTTATCATCCTATGCTCGACACCCCTTGCTAAATGTCTCTCAATTTGGCTTTATTTCCCATTTTAATGCCTGCAAAGTAGAAGGATGGAGTTTAAAATGAGAAATAGGTAGTTCAATCTTTAGGGATGTATACCTCATGGTCTTGCATGCTTCTAAAGCTTCGATTAATTCCTTCAATTCAGCATTTATTACCTTTTTCTTTTCTGTCTCTTTCAAATTATTGAATGTGTAATTCTCACATAGTGCAAGATTTATCTTAACAGTTTAATGCATCACAAAATTCTCTTCAACTAATGGGTCAATAATATCTACACTATACACATAAGGCACTTCATTTGAATATTTCATGGCATTATAAACATTAAATTTAATTATTTCTCTATCAAATTCCATAGTAAAAGTATCATCGTGTACATCAATTTTAGTCCTAGTAGTACTAAGGAATAGTCTCCCTAACAAAATATCAAAGGCATTACTAGACTCATCCTCTTCCATATCTAGAACATAAAAATTAGCAGGAAATATTAAACCATTAACTTGAACTAACACATCTTTTAACACACCCTTATGATACACAAATGATCTATTAGCAAGTTAAATAACTACACTTAGTCAATTTGAAAGGGCCCATCTAAATAGGAATAAACAGACATAAGCATAACATTGATTGAAGCACTAAGATCACACATAGCTC
Organism: Hura crepitans; assembly: GCA_948208565.1. Classification (NCBI taxonomy): domain Eukaryota; kingdom Viridiplantae; phylum Streptophyta; class Magnoliopsida; order Malpighiales; family Euphorbiaceae; genus Hura; species Hura crepitans. Next base: position 7,834 of record CANXYI011660329.1, read on the forward strand.
TCCTTATCTCTACATTACCAATTTTGCAAGAGATAGTGAACATACCTTGATCTTTGCATTTGGTAAGTAATTTCCTTTTGTAAGACTACTGAAACATTCTCCCCCACACTTATTTTCTCATTGCCAACCATTTTTTTTTGTTAGTGCATAATTCTTTGAGAAATTTAGCATATTGAGGTATTTGTTTAATTACATCAAGTAAAGGAATATTTACCTCAACCTAGAGAAAAGTCTCTAGAATTTCTTTCTCTTCCTTTTCTTTTTTGCATTTAGCAAATCTCTTAGGAAATGAAGGACTAATTACCAATGAATTGGGTTGATGGTCGCTATCCTTCTTGGATTGGTTAGACTATTTATGATGAATAGTAACTTTCTTTTTTGTGTCTAACCTTAGGCACAGGAGACGGCTAGCATCATGACTAGGTTCTAATAGCTCTTTTTCCACTATGATGTGTTATGGTACTCGCATTTTATTTTGGATTCACTTTTGTTTGAGATGGTGACCTCCCTTAGGATTCAAACTTACTTAAGGAATTCACTAATTAACTTACTTGGCTTTCCAAATTCTAAATGCTCATTTTAGTTTCCTATTCAAATTGCATAGTATTAGTAGCAAGTGACTTTACAATATCTTCCAATGACATACCTTGTTTAGAAGTGAATGATTCCTATTTTAGTGGTATCGATCTTTGTTGTTGGTTTGGTTGCCTTTGTCTATAGCTAAAATTAAGGTGATCCCTTTATCTTGAGTTATATGTGTTGGAGTCTAGGTTATATTTTCTTTGTGGGGGACTTACAAATCCTCTTATGGCATTAACCTAATGTTAATTCTAGTCATCCTCTTAAAGTATTAGGTACTTGTCAGTTAGATGACTTAGGTGAGCACATATACCACAAACTTTAGCCAGCCATGTGTTTCCTATAACACAGCTTTTAACCAAAGTGGTAAGTTGAGCAAACTGAGATTCAATGTTAGATGGACTTACCTCATTAACCCTTTTCAAGGGTTCTTGATTTCTATGGTGCCTTGATGTTCCAGCAATGATATCGATCAAATTGTGTGCATCTTCTGCGGGTTTTATGTCAAAAGCACCTCCACTAGCTACATCAATCATCTTTCTCTCCATCTCTAAAAGCCCATTGTAAAAATGTTCAATTAAATATGTTTCTAATATATTATGCTGTGGAAAACTCGCACAAAGGCTCTTGAACCTCTCCCAAGAGTCATAGAGAGTTTTGAATGGCTTTTTCTTAACTCTAATTATTTGCTTCTTTATTTTGATTGCTTTAAAGGAAAGAAATAATTTTTCTAAAAATAATTTGACCATGTCTACCCATGTTTCAATGGAACCTGGAGACAAATCAAATAACCATTCTTTAACACTATATTTTAATGAGAAAGGAAAAGCACATAATTTAATTTCATCTTCAGTGACTTCCTATGGTTTCATGCTAGCATAAACTACATAAAACACTTTAAGGTGCTTATGGGGATTTTCATGTTCTCTCCCATTAAACTTGGGCAGTAGCTGTAACATGCCCAATCTTAGCTCAAAATTCACATCCAAGTTGGGTAAGTGATACAGAGAGGGGGCTGATCTATTGGTAGGAATAACACTTATAGGCCACCTATCTTGCACTGCCATAGTGGGTTGTTCTTTTTTTGAGACACTTAAGGATTGCAACAAATCAGGGGTTGCTTCTTCTTCCATTTTTATTGAAGTGCTCGCTAGTTCTTACTTTCTAATTTGTTTCTTTTGTTAGTCTCTTAGCGGTCTTCTCAATTTTAGGATCGTATTTGAGTTCACCTGTACGATTAGCCTTAGTCATAAAAAAATTAATTAATTAAAAACTAATCCCTGACAACGACATCAAAATTTAATGGTTGTCGAATCCGCTAAGAATAATTTCCTACTCTCTAAACACAAATAAATTGTAAATAGGGTGAGCAAGGTCGATTCCACAGGGATTAAACCAATTTAATTCTTATAGAAACCAAGACAATTAATTCAAACAATTAAATGGGGATTTTATGTGATTGAAAATTAAAGCAACAACTTAAATTAAACAAAAGTAGAAAATTAAATGTGAAAATTAGTAAATAAGAACCTAGCACAAGGATTAAATTTAGTTTAATTCTCAGGATTGATTATGGATATGAAAGATACTCAATTATTACAATCAATCAGTTATAGATGTTGAATACCATCTAACAACCAATTCCTTCTTAAGAATAGATTAATTATAAAGCCTCAATAATTGATCCCTAATTAATTAGGGTAAAACCTAAAACACTGTCTTAGGAATTAACTCGTTAAAAGCATTAAGAATTAAAGGTACCTGATTCTAATTACTAAACTTGACACTGCAGTTTATGATAATTAGCTTATGCATTTTCGTAATACAGTTTGTTGGTTGGTTGTTACTAAAATCAAATTTATTGAGCAATTAGCTTCTCGAAAAATCTTAATAGCATTTACTATTAAATTAATCATGCAATTTGCTAGATTGAAGAATCAATAAAAAATAAATAGCAAAAAATTCACAAAAGCTAAAATAATAAAGAGAAGAGAAGAGATTGATTAGATCTCACAATTCTTGTTGAGCATAAACTTTAATAATCCTTGGCTAGAATGAAGAAGTCAGCCATACATGTTTTGACAAACACAGTAGAAAAACATTTAGAATATCTATTCCCTTTGTTACTGTTCACATTTTTCTCTTTCAGTGA
>CANXYI011660418.1:0-18789 GCA_948208565.1 Hura crepitans
GTAACAATAGCATATCCCAATTATCATGTTACAATTTACAATTAATCTAAATTAATTATTTTAGTGCCATTTAGATCATAATGCTAATTCCTTTTTTCACATTATGTTATACCATCCATTTCATCTTCGAGCCTATACTTGAAAGATAACTTTTTAAACACTAGATAATGGCATCTAAACTTATGCAGTGGCCCACATTATATACCTCAATAGTTGCACCTACAAAAAGCACATCTGATAGCTATGATAGTTCTCAGAAACTTCCTAAAATTTATATGGCAAAAATAGTCCTCGTAGACTTCCCAACATCAAGATAGTAGGGACCTATGCTCATAGACCTCCCAATATCCAAAGTATCAAGTGATCAAGATGGCCCTTATGGACTTCCCAATGTTAAGATAGTAGGGATTAGCCCTTATGGACCTCCTAATATCTAAAGGTGTGTAAGGCTTATATCCAAAACCTCAGCGCTGCATTTGCCATACAATAGGCAATAATCCTTACAAACTAAAGCCACTAACAATTGCTAACTCCCTAGTTGACTAGTTAACCTATCTAGTAGGTGGTTTAACTAATATAGGCTAGTTCCATTTCTTACTTATTATTTATCTAAATACAATTGTCTTCTCACTTTTATTCTATTTGTTACATTATGTTTCATGCCATAGGAAATTACATACATGCCTTTTTATTTGTCCCTCACTTTTACAGTCAATAATTCCTTATTCAATTTCTAATTTGGCCATTTCCTTTTATGACCTTTATCATTTATGTTACATAACATCATTTTCACAACTCATTATTCACATTTTTCATCAACATGCACATGTACTCTATTTATCAACAATTCTCCATTTCAATTACAGTTACCACATACAAATATGATTATTTATACCTTACCCTTCCTCTACATCATGCACACACACATATAATCCTAATGCTTACCACTTAGCCATTATATAAAGCATACAAGCACTATATTTCTTGTCAATTTTTTTATTCTAATCATACTTAAAACCTAACAATAAGCTCATGTATCATTAACAACTCATGCACACATTCACACACCATTGTCATACCATTTGGCTATATCACCCACACAAAATAACATATCATTTTCTCTTCCTTTCTCTACTCACACATGTTTACATTTGATCAATTATCTCATGCACACACTCACTATACACTATTGCACACACATATTTCACCTATTGCATGCACATATAACATACTTTAATTACATAATTAAGCAATATACAACACATATTTCATTAAATTCACTTACAATAGGCTTAATATCACTCCAAATTCACCACTTAAAACTTGTCTTTCCCTTTCTCTAACAGGTCCTTCTCTTTTTACACACGTAAGCAAATTTCACTTTAGAAAAATCATAATAAATTCTAAAAATATCCAAACTAAAATCCAAGCACATATTAATCACCTATGCCTTAAATACTACCTTAGAAAATATGAAACTCTAAAAATTAATACTTACACAAAATTTGGTCACTATTCCCCAACTATTGAAATCTCCCAACTTAAGCAATCCCTTGCATTTTTCTCACTAGAATATTGATTAGGAGATAGTAGAGGTAAAATTAAAGGGTTTAATTTGTAGAGAGAGACTTAATTTAGGGTTTAGATAAAGAAAAAAAGAAAACAAGGGAGAGGAGAAGGTGGCATTGGCTTCTCTAAGGAAATAGTGGAGGAGGATGGTTATGATCACATGTGACATATGCGTGACCTTTTCCTTTTTATATTAAGAGAACAGACGGCCCTCATTATGCCACATGGTGATCAGACTATCAAATTTATCCTATTTATGTTTTAATATTAAAAAATGTGATTTTAATGTTCAAGGGCTCCAAAATTACTTTTTTCAGTACCAAAAATTACAGAAGTTCTCAATTTAGAAATCCTTAAAATCTCAAGCCTAAAAGCCAATGGTAACTCAATTAAATATTCACTCACTTTTTCAAGAAATTAAAATAAAATATTGATTGATGTTAAAAAAATGCTAATTTAAACACCATTGGACTATTTCGAATTTTTTACCTTTAGGTTATGCCATTTTTGGGTCAGTTAGACACATCGCAACCATTTTCCAACTCGATGCAAACTCTAGTCACTATTTACTAGATATTGACATGAAAATTTTTATTGGTTTAGTGGTTAGTGCTAATAACTTTGTTTTCATCATTATTTTGCCCATCTCATTTGTAGAGATTATGATATTTTACTGGGGATAAGAGTGGTTAGTGGAGTTGCCACTTGGCCTCTACAATAGGACTTCTAATCTTCTATACCAAAAAGCTTTGGAATTTTAGATCTTATTTATGCCCTAATAATATGTTGTCCATATATATTGTAATTTTTATCAATCCCTTATCATTCAAGCATACATCATTCTTAATTTAAATTGCATCACCTTTGCATGTATAGAAAGTAAATTATACATCCAGAAAGCAGGTTATTCATTAATTGTTATTTGACTTGACAATTACCCGTAATTCCATAGGAATTGGCGGTAATTGCCTATCTCCCATCTCTTGGAGATTGGCCTTTATTGAAATACATTTGATTGTGACTTTTGATTAAAGAAATACTTAAAACCAATTTTGTTTAGAAAAACACCAATTAGTTATGTATAAAATCATTTGATGGGAAAGTTAGGTTTTAATGTGTAAAGCAAGTTATTTACTAGCTATTACAATCCCAAAATAAGCAAAGAAGTGCAAATAGTACAAAACTAGAAGGAATAAAACAAGGCATTATAATGATATTGTATATACATTGATTAGTCCGTGTGGACTATATAAGGCATTGATGTTAGTCTATATAGACTACTTCCCAGAATAGGTATTCTGTCTATCCAGACGTGCACTCTAGTGAAAAGGATCACTTGCATACAACTCAAAAGAAGAGATTAATAAAACCAAACAGTGGTCCGTGAGGACCTAATGACAATGTCAAATAGAATGATCATAAAATATGATATAGATATAAGGGTATGCTAACATGGTAAATAGAATATTGTAAAACATAATAGACAAAGCTAGCATGATATTGTTATCCTACCCTGGTCCATATAGACCTTATATTACATACATATCAAATTTATAGGTCTATGTGGACCTTCTACCATATACATATTTAATTAATAGGTCTATGTGGACCTTCTATCATTGAAAATGGGTTCATGCGGACTTATTCATCAGTTCTAGAATGTAAGTGTGGTTACAAATTTCCATGAACAATTAGAACATTTGTAAAACAAATGAAGAGGTTAAACCTACTCCTATAATTGTCGTGGGGATTACATAGAACCACCTCACATAACAATTAATCATGAGAGATCACTGGTTAAGCAAACAATTCAAAATAAATTAATAAATATAATGGAAGGAGCCTTAAATCTTACCTTGAAGTTAGCACCATATAACAAGATGATGGTTAGGTTTTGGAAGAATAATTTTAGTGATGGCTTAGGACTAGTAGAGTGGATCTTATGCCAATTGTCTTCAATTGTGTGTTGTGTGCAAATAGGTTGATAAGAAGGGTATTTATAAGGTTGGTGAATAGCTTTCCCATTCATAGTTCTGCAAGTATTAGGAATCAGTGCATGAATAGGAATTATGCACTTTTAGAAGTTTTATGTCGGTACATCTGTGTAGACCTATACAGCTTAGTCTGCATGGACTTAGGCATGGTTGGGTTAGTCCGTGTGGACATCGGCATTGGTTTGTCCATGCGGACCTCATAGCATTAAGTCTGTGCGGACTTGGGTTTTAGGTTACTTGCCTTATTGCTTGAGCCTATCTCTGGTTATCATCATAGCCCTAAAAAGGTGAATAGGTCCATACCATGGGGGCGAAGCCCCCGCGCCCCCCTTTGAATCAGTGTCGGGCTTTGGGCTTGGGCTTATTGGCCTAAGCCTTCCACTTCTGCCACAAATTTCCATTTTTTTCACATTTTGAGTTGTACCACGAGCTTTTCAGGTCGAGTCAGAGTCCAAATATATAAGAAAGTCCTAGACCTAAAATTAAGGTGTCTACAGAGATATATTCAAGGAAGTCTACCAAAGTTAATAATAAGTCCGTATGGACTTAATCTCCATGTCTGCATAGACCTATAGCCACCAAGATCTAAGAGGTTAAATTCACTTTATTTCCATTAACATTTCACTTCTTTCTTGCAGAATCAATTCAAAATTTCAAAGTTCAATTTCCATGAGGATCAACACCAAAAATCCATAAAATTTGACTTCGTGTCCAAATTCACATTCTATGATTCAGCCTCATAAGCTAATCCACAAAATTTGACTCCACGTCCAATTCACATTCTATGATTCAGCCTCATAAGCTAATGTACAAAATTCGACTCCACGTCTAATTCATATTTTATGATTCAGCCTCATAAGCTAATCCATAAAATTGGACTATGTGTCCAAATTCACATTCTGTGCTTTAGCCTCATAAGCTAACCCATAAAAATTCGACTCCGTGTCTAATTTACAATCCAAAAATTACTGCACCTCTGGTTAAACTGTGTTAGACAAATAACCTCAAGCGTGACCTAAAAAATGCTTAGCCAAGAGTGTACATGGGAAGGCAGTCGTCCATATGTGATAAAGCTTTATGCTAGACAAGAACACCTACAGGTAAGTATTTCTAAATCTGATACTTTGTTGTGAGCTATTCCAATTCGTGCATTACACAACACATGCCAAAGTGGGGGTAACTATAGACACCCCACCTTGACCAAGGATAATAGCCAAAGATAGACACTTTGAGTACAGCATAAAAAGCCATTAAGATATTAAGTCTGCATGGACCTACTATTTTTCTGCATAGACTAACTACAGAAGTAGATCAGAACTCGGCCTATGAAGGCCATGGATAACCACTTTAGAGACCTAGGTCCTCATGGACCTACTGTTTGTGTTCGCACGGACTAACTACAAAAGTAGATCAAAACCTAGCCCATGAAGATCATAGACCATCACTTCAAAAGCCTTAGTCCGCGCAGACCATCAGGAATAAGTCTGCGCAGACTTGTCGATGGAAATAGACTCTGGATTTAAACTTTACCTATTTAGTCTATGGGAGAGAATCCTAAAGGGATGAGGATTCCTTCTAGACACAGGAGAAAACCCTAGAAGAGAAGTATAAATACTTTCCTTCATAAAAAGAAAAGAGGGGGCTGGAAAAATAATAAAGATTGAAAAACTGTAAGTGCAACTACCGCAGCAACAGCAGACATAAGAAAGCCTAGTAAAATCGATTACAAGGAAGACTTTAACCATTCTCATTTATATCAAGAGGCTTTTATGTTTGTACTCTAAGAGACTCTTTCATAATAGGTAATATCTAAGGTCCATGGATGTGTCTTCTGTATTTTCTTACAAGCCGATGATCTCTGAGATGTTTGGTTAATAAGGTGATATCTTGATTATCCTTATTCTCATTGATGATGAGTAGGCTAATCTCATTAGATGTATGAACTGTAAATGTTCGTAATTAGCATTAATATGCCATGATGAGTGTGACCTCTCTATGTAAATTTGATTAAGTCTGCACGGACTTAATATCTTTAAAGGCAAGTATTTGTATTAATCCACACAACCCTATTTGCATGCATGTTAAGAAGCTCAATAGTCCGTGCAGACTCCTTGTCATAAGGGTTAGAGGTCCGCACGGACATATAAATGGTGATTTATATGGTGAATCCTTTTTATGTCATTCATGATATGCAATGCATTTAGGATGAGTCTGTTTATGATTTCGAATAATTATTTGTGTTAATGATTCACATCTAACTAATTTGACTTGAATGTTTTCTAAGTTGTTGATGGGGTATCACATTGGAGTGGAAGTATAAGATGGACTTAGCTTTCCCTTAGCTGAAGTCCACACGGACTTATAGTCATTGCCACTTATGTCCATATGGACTTACAATCCTTGTCTCCTAGGTCCGCACGAACCCGATGACGTTGAAGCAGGCCAATTTTAGGACCTTAGCTTATTTCTTTGGCTTTGTACCATTTATATTTATTTGTATATTTTGGTGTTGTAATAGTTAGTAAAAAACCAGTTTTACATGCTAAAATCTAATTTCCATGCCAAACTACTTATACCAAATCAATTGGTGTTTTTCTAATAAAATAGATTCATATTTCCTTAATCAAAAGTCATAATTAAAATGTATTTCAATATAGGTCAATCTCCTAGAGATGGGAGTTGGACAATTATTGCCAATTCCTATGGAATTATGGGTAATTGTCAGGCCAAAATAACAATTAATCAATGACCTAATTTCTGGATGTACAATGTACTTATCATATTTCTTTTAAATACTGTAATTTACTTCTTATACATGAAAAGGTGACATAATTGTTTTAAGTATAATGCATGTTTGATAAGGGATTGATAAAAGTTACAATATACATGGATGACATATTATTAGGTCATAAATAAGATCTAAAATTTCGAACCTTTCTAGTGCAGAAGATCAGAGGTCTTGGTGTAAAGGCTAGGTGGTGACTCCAATAACCACTCTCATCCCTAGTAAAAATATCATAATCTCTACACTCACTTATTTGACAATACCATACTAACCCATTTGACTACATAGAACTAAACACTAATCACACATGTATAAACATTACATACAATCACACATTTAAACATAGATTTAAGGCCAACATGATATACATATTAAAACCATGCATGTTCTTCCATTACTCACCTAACTTGATCTTTTTATAATTTATTCATTAAAATATATTATTAACCCAAATTATGCACACCACCTACATCAATTTAGGCATTCAACCGACTTGTCCATTTTTTGGTTATTACCTTTTTAACCATTAATTTAGTGCATCATCACCACTTATTTAATTTAAACTTGAACATACCATAATTCATGAGATCTAACAACCTAAATGCACATACACACACTTGTACATCCATTAAGCCAAGTATAACATACACACACTTAATGCATTTTTGACACTATATTCATTCAAACCTTATTTCTAACTATCTAATTATTCATTTTATAACATTAATTACAACAATTTCATACCCACGTACATAAATTCAACTAATCATACATAAACCAATACAATATACCATTCAACCACTTTTACTTGACTCACTCAACTTATTCATTTTAATAAATTACCTATATAAATCATGTTATACATATTTAATTAACTTGATTATATCATAAACTTAACTTAAACATAACTTAAATCATAAATCAACTAATTCCATACAACATACACACACATTTTAATTAATCAATTTTGCACACTTGCATATATTTCATTGAATTCACTTACAAATGGTGTCTTTAGCCTCTAAAGTAGCCTTCCACATAATGACTTTGATCATCCCATGCTCCCCTCCAAAATTCACTAGAAGCATAATAGATTTTCCATTAGAAAAATTCATAAAAAATTCCTACTAACTCCAAACTCCAAATTGTAGCTAGAATCACTTAATTTAGCACTCCAAATAACCTAAAAAAACTAATAAACCTTTAAGTTACTCAACTTACCAATTTAGGGGTTTGAAACCCTAAAATTTATCATCCATAAATCTCTCAAATTCCACCTTCTTTTGCTTGTTTATCATCATAATTAGGCTTTAGGAGTGTGATAAATGAATTCTACACCTTTAATTTGGGGGTACATATGCATTTTAGGGTTATATGAGAGAGAAAATCAAAAGAGAGAATGGGAAAAGTGTTTTATCCAACATGGTAAAGGAGGAAATGAAGCCATTTATCTTTTACATCAATTCTAGATGTTTCCACCCCTTTTATACCCCTCACCAATGTCCATGATCTTTCCATATAAAAATCCAATGGTTGAGATTAATTATATGTTATTTTAGTCCTTAAAAATTCAATTTTAATCATAGAAGCTTCAATAAATTCCTCTCTTGTCACCAAAAATTCAAAAATCCTTTAATTAACACCTCCTTTGAATTTTGTAATTTTTGACTTAGAGGAACCCATTAAACCGAATAATCACAAATTTAATTAACTTAAAAAAATTACTTCTGATTGTCTAAAATTTCCTATCTCAATACCATTGGCTTAGTTAAAATTTTTTACCATTAAGTTATGCTATTTTTAGGATATTTTGAGCTCAAATCATATATTCCATCATTCAGCTAAAACTAGGTCACTATTCATAAGGACATTGCCATTAAAACTTCTTTTATTTAATTAATCTCCTATATAACCTTAAATGATTCCCAAATTTCACCACAAGACATCTTTTAATTAATACTTATTTTTAGTATGATAATCCCCCACTAGGCTCAGGTTGCACTATTCACGACCCAGTGTCACTATTCACCGAGATCAGGTCTCGAACCTCATTCTTTTCACACTTTTGCATTCTTCTCATGTTATTTTCATATTTTCCTCTCTTTTATGCACATTTCACATATTAATGAGCCTTAAACCACCATTTTCCAATATTGCCCCTAATAATTTGGAAAATAACCATCACATCCCTCGATAAATTTTCACACTGTCATTCATACCAACTGACTCTACTTAATCTGTACATCTATTTTATTCCCCACAATTTCCTCAAATTCTCATTTTATGCTTGAAAAAATAGAATCAAAATTCAGGGCGTGACAAATAGAAGCTAGGATAGGATACTTTGGCATGCTAAGTAAGGTTTGCATATCTACCACTTATGATGTTTGGCACATAGTGCCTTATGCTAAATTATGTTATAATTGGGCTTGAGGCCACTATTACATTATGATTGGTCCTAAGCCCACATGTTATATTATGATTGATCCTAAGCCCACATGTTATGCTATGATTGAGCTCAAGGCCACATTTTATGCTATGATTGGGCTAGAGGCCACATATTCATGGTTATGATTTTCGGTTCATTCTTTCTTAGGATCTCTCTATTTGTTTCTACTAAGGGCTCTATAAACCTTAACCATGTTATAAATTAAGGAACATTGGCATACGATAAATGTGTCAATGAGATCATTATTTATATAATAAGATGGGATTCACATGTGCTATGGGAAATATAGTTAATATATATGCTATTATTCTTAGTTAAAATTATGAAAGATAAGCAAGACAAGATTATGTATACATATATGATTAATAAGCAAATTATGAATACAAATGACAAGTAAGATAAGATTATACATATGTATATGCTTGACTAGTAAGTTAAAAATAAAATGCATATGAATGATTAGTAAGATAAGGTTACATATATATACATGACTAGCAAATAAGCTATGCATTTGATTGACAAGTAGGACATGGCTATATATATACACACACATATGATTGATAAGTAGGGTGTGTAAATATTTTGGCAAGTACAATAAGATTAAATGTATAATTAATAGGTAAAATATGGCTATATGCATATAAATGTAACATTAATAAGTAAGATATGTATACGATGAATATTTGCATAAATGCATAAGATCATTGTGTATGACAAGTGTATCATTAATAAGTAAAATATTGAGATGTACAAATATATATATATAGGCATTTTTAAGTAAGATATGAATATAACATATAAATCTAAACTTATGTGTATATATGTAGGATAGAAGTTGTATACTATTTGTAATAAGTTTTATATTTTAATCTTTAGGCTTGAGGTATGTTCGTATGATTGCTATATAAAATATGAATATGTGTACCTAGGTATGATAAGGGTTATAAGGTAGTAATATATACTTTATCTAGAAATACTAATCTTTTAAGTATGTCGTATGTTGTATTCTAATATTCCCTTCTGGTGAAGGCTTTAATGTTAAACTTATGGTAAGATGAATTTTGTTCAATTATGTATATATAATAGTTACATCTAAATTTTATATATGATAGTCTTTAAATATGAATGGTTGGTGTTCTATAGGTAGCATGCTTAGAATAACCTATGTATACATGCAAGTTTTGAGGAGACATTAGTAAAGACATACAAGTTGTATAGTCTTGGTTAAAATCTATAAATCACTAGCATCAAGACAAACATCTTATTGTATTCTTAAATGTCAAATGTATATATAAATATAAATTTAACTATGTTTATGTAACATGTATATGGCATGTATACAGTATTAGTAAGTTAAGTATGTTTATGAAGCCTTAAGTTATAAATTCTAAGAGATATGCATGCATGCTTTAATAAATAGGAGTATATGTCATGTTTTTAAAGTGAAAGTCAATATGGACCGTTTGCTTATTAATTACATATGTGTAGAGTAAATTATGGTATGGTTGTATATATTTTATATAGGTTGGTCTAATAAGACCTAGGAAACCATTCCACCAAGTTTAAGTGGTTTTATTGTGTCCTTGAGTTATCACAGGGTCCGAAGAATTGTATTATCAGTTTAAAACTAATAGGATTAGATATGACTATGTATTTGAGGAGTTTGTTCAGAAAGTAATAACATGTAGATAGGAAAAGATGATGTCTATTTGTCTATAAATTGTATGATATTTAGTAAGTCCTAGGGATATGTTCATGTTCACTAAATTAGATTAAGGATCATATTGTAAATTTCTCTTTAGGGTGCTTTGTATAATAAAAGTTTTGGTTAATAAGTTATGGGTAATACTCTTAGTTGGTTATGCCTAAGAAGGGTGTTACACAGTCTAAGGATTTAGATCCCCTTAATCTCCCTATTAATAGCGAATAAGTTAGAAGAACTCTTTTTGATATGGCCTCATAAAAGGCTCTCAAGTTTGATGGAAAACTCCATGCCAGTTTTTTCAATCCTAATGGAATATTATGGGGAATTCAGTTTATATAATGGAATAGTATATTTTAAGTTGATCCCAAACTTAATAGAACTATATTGGTCCTTATTCCTAAAGTTGTAAAACTTTAAGTGATTTCCTAATTTTGACCAATTAGTTTGTGTACTATTTTGTACAAGGTGGCCACCAAAACAATTGTTAATAGGCTTAAGAGATTAATGACTAAGAGTAAGAATATTATGGATAATCCTGATAGCTTAAGAAGTTATTCATTCAATGAATAAGTGTAAAGGGAAATCAACTTAGACAGCTATTAAAGTCACCCTAGAAAATGCTTATGATAGACTTAAATTGGAATTCGTTGAGGATAGTATCATTGATGTAGGGTTCCCTAGTTATCTTATCAAGATTATTATGCAATGCATCACTATTTCTTTGATGTAAGTCCTTTTGAATGTTATCCTTACTAAGGAATTTCAACCTGGGCAAGTGATCCCTTGTCATATTATATCTTTGTGTTATGTATGGAAACACTTAGGCATAGAATTAAACTTGCTTGTGAAATAAAAGATTAATGTCGAATATTGCTATCTAAGAATGGTCCTATTATATCACATCTTTTTCTTCATGGATGATCTGGTGTTATTCTATAAAGCCTTATGTGAGCAATCTATGTTTGTTAAGGATGTTCTTAATGAGTATAGTAAAGTGGTAGGCATAAGATAATCTCTCTAAAAACTCAAGTATTCTTTTCCTAAAACACTAATTAAGGGATGGCTAAGCTAAAGCTATAAGTGGAATTTTTAGGCTTAACGAAACAAGTAATCTAGGTATTTATTCAGGCATTCCATTGTACCATAAAAGAGTCATGAATGGCACTTATCAATTTGTTATTGATAAAGCTAGAAAGAGATTAAATAAGTCAGATGCCAAGTTTTCGATGGCTAGTCGAGTTATGTTACTTTCCATGGACTCATGTGCAACAAAAATTAAACATTCATAGAACCCTCACAAGGGTTGGAATATTAAAAAATTGAAAATAAAAATTTATGGAAATCATAGAAAAGGAATTTACCATAAATTCACTATATGATTCCTAATTGCAACTTTTCAACTCACCAGGTTGTCACAAATCACAATAATCCAAAATAGAACACCTCTAAGGGATCTACACCAATAACATAATTAACAAGAATTATCAAAGAGGTGCACAAAGTAATTTTGTTTATGCGCTTGTAAGAAACAAAATTTGTAGTAAGAAAAAAAAAAGGAACCAAATTTTGCTAGGTGAAAATTCCTTTTGAATTTCACCACTTTATAGGAGTTCATATACTTCTCCTAATCCTTATCTTAGTTTTGATCATTCACCCTTTAAATCCCTAAAAAGCTGAATAAATAATAACTTTTACTTAATTGATTAAAAGGCCCAATCCAAGCCCATCCACTTAAGAAACTTAATTAATGTTTTAAGCTTTTACCTTAAGCTTCAAGTCCAATAAGACTTCTTCCCTTATTTTTTCCTATACTCTGTATTTTTATGTCATTAATTTGCTTTTATAGATATGTGACCCCATGGGCTCCCAAAGCACATTGGCAGTACTATAGTAGTGAATCAGAGTCCTACTTGAATTGGGACTATGTGATTTAATCCGATTAAATTAGTATTAATCTCTTATTAATAAATTCACTATTATATAAGTCATAAGAGGCATCTAGCTATGCATCAGAACTACCCAAGTGTCTAAAAGTTAAGTAGTTTAACTTAATCCTTCATGTCTAGTTACTATACAATAAACTCCTTTCACCATTCTTTATAATTGAGGTTTGAGTATAGATCTATTCCAACTCAACACTTAATTATGTATGTCTAATTAAGCCATAAATATGTTGTTGTGATGAATTTTATCTTTATTCCCAAAAATGCCCTTATGAATCCAATTCACACTTGTATTTCACTCTACCTAAAGATTTCTAAATAAAGATGGTCAACTAGAACTGTGAGATAAACTCTCATTCTAATGATCTAAGGTGGTGAATCTATTGGTTTTACACTAGTCAAGTATAGTGAAAAATTAAAATTTTTGTGCAAAACCAATCAATGATAATAAGGATCTAAATACATCAAAATAATAGACAACAAAAAAAATAAGCAGCATAAAAATTTTACCGTTATCTATTATTTGGCAATTCCTTTTCTTCAGCTCACCTTATCAAGTTGTCATAAACCATATTGATTCTTATCAAGAACACCTCTAAGGTATCCATATAAGAATTGAAGTGATGAACAATTGAATATCTAAGTGCTAGTAAGATATTCATAAGGGAGAAGAAGAATGACAACAAGAGAATCCGAAAATTCATAAGGAGTTTATGTGAAATTTATAGCTATTTAATGGCTACTTATGATGGCTGGTTTAATAAGGAAATTTATACTAAAATAACCCAATTTAGGTCAGAATTTAAGGGTTAAATTTTGGCCAAAATAACATTCAAGGAGGCCTATAAATTGGGCCTCTTTTTGTCTATTGCGTAAGGCCTAGTAATGGGGTCTATGCACATAGAATAGTAAAGCCCTTTTGGGCTTCCTTATGGGCCTTAATTTAAATTAGCCATAAGCCTAATTCATGGTCCTTTTAACCTTTAAAATTTTTATTTAAAATTAGATTAAAAATCACCTTTAAATTGGCCTCTGAGGCTTAAGCCCTTTTTAACACTTAAAAAGGTCAAATTGCATCAACTGGGCTCCAAGCCCAATTTCTCTTTTCCTTCTTTATTTCTTCTCCTATTAGTAATATCTCATATCATTGAAATATTAAACACTTTGATAATCATTTCAATTCTTAAAGTGTATGACCTTATGGGTTTTCAAAACACGTTGGCAGTACATAGTGAATTAAAGTCCTAATCCAACTAGAACTCTTATGGTTTAATCTCATTAAGCCCATAATTAATTCCTTACTAAAAATTCACTTATGTACAAGTATTGAGAGGTTTTTAGCCACACATCAAGACTAGCCAAGTGTTAAAAAGTCAAGTTGTTTGACTTAACCTTTCTATATGCAGTTACTATGTAATTACTCTTTTCACCATACTTTATCTTATTTAGGTTTGAGTCTGGACTTATGTAAACTCAATGATTAATTAAGTATGTCTAATTAAGCCCTAAACATGTCAATTCTAATATTTATATCTTTATTCCCAAAATGGCCTTGTGAATCTCACTCACACTTGTATTTCAATCTGATTAGAGATTCCCCAAATAAAGATATATTAAACTTATGCTCCCCATTATAATTCGATGTGGTGAATCTTTTATTGATCACTCAACTACCTTCAAGTATCTCAGACTATACACAACCTCATAAGTATACATTGTGGCAAAGTAAAAGCATTAAAGTCAAAGTATAACCTTTGATACCCAAGATAACTTTGGTGATCTCAAGTCAAAAGATACTTCTCCTACTAATATAATGAGATAACTTCACTGACATAAATTATGTATCCATGTAAAGATCTCATGTTTGGGTCTCCAATGAACTTATTTCTTAAAAAAGCATCCATATGTTAAATCTAAGTGTCACTATACTTATAGCTTATGAGAACTACTATTTGACCAAGTCAAAGAGTATAACATATGCTAGTCTATTCGTATCAACAACATCCTATCCTATGAATACTATGACTAGGGATAGTTTGGCATTTCACATTTGCATGTATTTGAAATCTCACATATAAACTCTTTATGATTTCTAATATAATGTGAAATGATACTAGGGACTTTGTTACAAAGTTTAAGATCTATATCAAATAAATGAATTAATCACAAGAACTTGTGTAATAAAGAATTCCTTTTATTATAAATGCATGTACATAAAATATCCCTATTACACGTATGCTCTAGGGGATACAACTAACAATCTCCCACTTGCACTAGATCCAATCACCAATGTATCTAGTACACATATTATTTACATGGAGATTAAACTTATTTTGAGTCATGTCTTAGTGAGAGAATCAATAGTGTTCTAATCTATAAGGATTCTCTTAATCTTTACATCCTGCCTACCAACTATCTCTTGGATTAGATGGTAGCACTTGAGAACATACCTAGATTATTAATGAGACCGTGGTTCCTTTGCCTATGAAATGGCTCTATTGTTGTCACAATATAGAGGCATTAGGTTATTAATCGAAGGCCACTTCTAGTTTAATAATGAACTTCTTGATCCAACTATATAATGCCTACAAAACCTTGCATAGTGAATAATGACACTCAAGAGTTGTGAATAGTGATTTTCAGGACATGATCAAGAACTTCTTAATGATTAATGGATAAAGTTATAAGTTTGTTGTGGGTACAATTGGGTATGTAAATAAAGATGTTTGAAAGTTTGACTAGTGGAAATGAATAAGATTGTGAATAGTGAAATCCTAAAAACCTTGTCATGAATAGTGGCATTATGTATGGGAAGGGTTTTTAACCCTACTAATTAAGAGTTTATGAGTTAAATTGTCTATAAATATAGTTTAGTGATGAAATGAGAACATTCAAATGGAAATTGAATGATAACAAGTATATACATAAATAGTATCTCTCGAGGATGAATAGTTTCTCTTGAGACTTAACTCACGCTAATGTTATAGAATGATGGCATTAATTGTGAGATATTTTTGGGTAAAGTTTGGAAAGGAAATAAAGTTATTAAGAAAGTTAAAAATAAGGAAAATAAAGATAAGGAACCAATGGGATACAAAGATAAAAGTTCAAAGAGTTTGGAGATAACAAAAAAAAGTTGAGGGACTATTAGGGTAAAGAGGGAAAAAGTCAAATTTTCCTCTAAAAGGCAACTTAACTTTTTAGTTAAAGGTGAATAGGACAAAAATATGCTCTTTCTTCTTCTTCCAATCAATGTTTCCTCTCCATCTCCTTTACCATTTTTCTCCTCACTCCTCCTCTAATCAAGCTCCAATCTCTCACTTTTTAACCCATAATCAACCCCTCTATAGTCCCTAAAACCTTATAAAATCAAGAAAAATATGGTGGATTTGTGAGAAAGATCAAATGGGTGAATGGTAACTCGATTTTAGAGGAAGTAAAATTTCTTTGATATAATATTTTTCTAGTGTTCTATGAGTGCCCAAGAACACATTTATCAAGTTAGATCCAAGTTTGGATGCCTCTATGGTTTATTATGAATTTTTGAAAGTTATGAAATGAATAGTAACCAAGTTTTGAGAAATTGTCTATTTGTAAAGTTTTATAATTTTTGGGGCATCTTTTAGGTGCCAATAAGATTTCTATAAGGTTGATTTGATGATTGGATTTTATTATGGATGAGGTTTATGCTTAAAAACGAAAGAGAAAGAACCAAGGGGAAAAGGGGAATTGAAGGCTTAAGGATGCTATTGTTGAGTTATTGAGCTTAGTAAGGTAAGTGTATCCTTTATAGTATGTGTGCCTATAATTTTGAGTTTGAAAAGCATGGTTTCAATGTTAATGATAAATGATGAGACTATGATTTATGCTAAAATTTTATATTCCTTAATATGCACATAATATGTAAATGTGTATATTTATGGATATTTGATTAATTATGCTTATTAATGGCTTTTAGTCATGTTGAATGACATTATAAAAGTGTGTTAAAACTTTTAATGATGTTAGAATGTATAAGGATTATGTATGATGATGTGATGTAAATAGATTACATACATGTAAGTGTATGTATGTTGTATATTATGTATTATAAATATGTTTTAAGTCCATGAATGGAATTAAATGCTTATATGGATATTGAATATGATTTAGGATGCATGAAATGATACTTTTGGATGCTTGAAGGCATGGTGGCCGAATGGCCATTTGATGTTTATATGTATATGTTTTGCTTCATTTATGGCATATGACAAATGGTGAAGAATGCTATGTATGTTAATGATCATGGAAGCATGTATTAAGATTTAGATGTGAATATTGTCAATGATACATGCGAAGGATGATTTATGCATGAGTTTGAATATGTGATTATATACACATGAGATGAGCCATGTTATGTGAAAAAGTGAAATTATGTTGCATGAATAAGGCTATGGCTTATGATGAATTCATGTATGTGTATATTTAATAACAAGCATGATATGGGTAATGCATGATAATATGCATGTTTATGGTCATGAGAAATTGTGTTGGTGTGTGAAATGAGAAAGCATGTATGGTTGAGCAATTTTTGATAAATTGGGCTAAATGGTCTAGTTTAATGACCATAATGTGTTAAAGGCAATTATGAGCATATTGTAACATGATTAGATGTCATAATATGGCAATGAGTCGAATGATTAATTATGATGCTTGATATTAAGAAATTAATAATGCTTGAATAGATCATTACGTTCCTTATAATTAAATGCATTAGGAAGGTGCACAATATAGGATCATTTTGTTAATGTCTTGTATGTAGCATCGTAAGATGTCATAATGGCATTTGATTTTGAGTATGTTTGGGTTGACATCTAAAGTTTCTTATCATATCTTAGCTAAAGTATTTGGATGATGTGATGATGTATGTCCATGAATAGATGTATGTGTACATATGGACATAAGATAAGGTGTATGATGTAATTGAATGAGGCATGTGAATGCTTGGAGGCTTAATGATCAATTGGCCTTATGGTATGTGTATGCACATATATGCTTTATATTAGGCATGTAGTTAAGTGTATGTTGCATATTATGCATGCTATAACAATGTATGACCTTATAATTAGGAATGATCATGTGAAAATGTAATGACATGTGTAATATAATGAGAATCTATTTGAATATATATGAACTATTGGCATGAAAAAGATTATATGATGATGTGGATGGCATATGGTAGTTAGGAAACACCATAATGCACAATGAGCTAATGATATGGCTAAATGGCCTAATATGGAAATTGATGGGTGCTTTAGGCATTCATCAAATGCTCATGACATATTATGGATATAAGGCAAGAATGGACTAAAGTGATTAAAAGAATAAAATGCTTATGATAATGTCTTTTATGTATAATAGATGGATATGTTGATGTGTAATATATATAAGTGATTTAGTCATATAATGAACAATAATTAAGAATGCATATGCTTTTAAACAACCTAGGTTAAATAGTTTGATCGATCAACTAGGGAGATAAAGCAGTTGCTAGGTGCCTTTGGGTACTTTTATCTTAGACGCCTTCAGGTACATTTATCTTAGGTGCCTTCAAGTACATATATCTTGGGCCTTTAGGCATTATATCATCCTATTATCTAGTTTGGTTTGTTATCTTTTAAGCATGGGCAATAAAATGATTTAATTTAACCTGAAGTTTTGATTGGGGAAAACTAAATAGAATTTTATATGCACATTAGATAGCGAGTTTATTAAGGTGTTAATGATGCATATATGCGTTGAATGATCACTAATGTTTATTACAGACTAGAGATTTTTCTTCAAAAATTCTTTTAAGTTATTATGAATGAATGCTAAAATGCCCATATATGATTATGATGAGTTATATATGATCATGTTATAAGATAATGGTTTTTTTGCATATTTGTTCTATATTGTCAATCATGTATGTTCGGATCCTTAATATTGATAATGTCCTATTTATCTATATCTTTTCACTCTTGTTGTATTATTGACTTTTATCATAGTGGACTAGTATATTATGAATTTGTATAATTTAAAGTATTTAATATAAAACAAAAAGTAAAAGAATGTGCCATTCTATACTGGATACACTGCTAAGCCATGAAGCTTAATGCATTATTTGTGTGTGATGCACAAGTTTTAGATAGCTCAAAATGAAGCACCTTTAGGTTATAAAGATCATGTGTTTATCTAAAGATGATGTCATTTATATGGTTTTTGTATGCTATATGTATAAAGAAAAGAAAGAGTGTAAAGCACTTCTATGTATACGATGTATGTATTATGGGCCTGTAATGTATTAAAAGTTCATGTGAACTTAT
>CANXYI011660510.1:0-10460 GCA_948208565.1 Hura crepitans
CTAGCTTTGCCTCTGACATATAGCAGAGTCATGATATCTTTCATGTTTCTATGCTTAGAAAATATAGATGAGATCCTATGTATGTTTTAACAATGAAAGATATAGAGGTTAATCCTGACTTGTCTTATAAAGAAGAACTTGTGAGGATCAATAATAGAGTAGAGAAGGAACTGAAGAATAAAATAGTGCCTTTAGTGAAGGTCCTTTAAAGATATCACAAGATAGAAAAGGCTACATAAAAGGCGAAAGCTTAAATGAAAGAGCAATACCTATAGTTGTTTGAACCATGTAATACTCTAATGTTAATGATGACATTTATTTTAGAGGGGAAGAAATGTAACACCCTAAAAAGTTCTAAAATTTAGGAATAGTACTTTCCTAGGATGAATAGTATTCATGAGACTTAGGATACACTAAAGCCATCGAATGAAAGTATTAATCATAAAATAATTTTAGGTAAAGTTTGAGATCAACTAAAGGATTTTAGGTAAAGTTTGAGATCAATTAGAGGTCATTAGAGTGGTTAAAAATTATAACAAAGATTTTATGGCAGTGTCTTAGGAAAAGTGACCAAGGAAAAGCTGAACCGTAAATTATTTTCAAAGTTGCTCAGAAAATTATGAAACTTATACGACCTAATACTAAAAAGTTCTAACAAGTTTAATGGGATGAAATTGAAATTTTTGGACATCGGGAAGTAAGTTTTCTAAAAATGGGTAACATGAAAAATAGTGTTTTAAATTGATTTCTTCATTTTTCGAGCTCTAATTTTTAGAGGCATGTGGGCCATAATTAAAGTGGATTTATGCAATAAAAATGGCTATTAATTAGATTTGGCAAGAGGAGGAAAAATTAGGGGAAATGCATTAAAATAATACATTTTAAGAGGGGTATAAATAGTCAAATGGGAAATTAAAAAGTCAATAAATCTCCCCTCTCTCTGTCCTTCAAATCTGATGGTACCCTTCCCCTCCCTCTCCTCCATTTTTATTTCTCATTCCTTTATTATAGCCAAAATTACTCCACTAAAATAATTCCTATGAACCTCTACATGCTAAAACATGTTTAGAAACTGGAATTTTTGGAAAAGGGTGCTTGAATTTATCAATTTTACAATCCCGTGAATAGTAATTTACTTTTTTTAGGAAAGAATTTCTAACTTCTACTATTTTTCCTAGATACTAAGGGTGCTTAGGAGGAGATATATGATTTTTGATTAATTTTTGAAGCATTGTTTGATTTATTATGATTTTTCAAAGTTTTATTCTATTTATGTTAGGGGTTTTTGAACTGAATTGCGATAAAGGCAAAGCAAAAGTGTAAATGGATCTCATGGTTCCCTCTCAACCATTTCAATATGTGTAATCGAAATAAAATGTTTGAATTCAATTAAATGCCTTAATTTTCCGTATTATGCTTAATATGTATTAAATGCCTAAATAAGTGTATAACCATTAAAATCATGCATTTATTGTGTTGTATAGCATGTAATAACTATAGTAATGTGATTTAAATGAATAAAATGAATTGAAATTAAGTGAAAGTGCTAAAAGTGCTATGAGAAGCATAGTTTGCAGTATAATAGAATATAAATAGTTTAATTGAGTAGTTAAGGTTATATGAGCATAAAATATCATTAACTCCTTTATTTGACAAAATTGTAATGAATAGAAGCAAAAAGAAATCATTAGTCAAGCAAAATACTAAATAAGTGCATTGGGATGGTCATATGTACATAAATGGGTAAAATGCCTTTACATGCATTTATGTGAGTATGTCTCATAATGTTTTGAATATCAATCTTGATTGCATAATGTATGTGTGGAATTTGTATTATATGGCCATTTCATGAGTATGGGCAAATGGCATGTGTACCATGTAGTGTGTGGTTAGTTTTGGATTACATTACTTAAGTGTATGCCTAAATGGGATATGTGTGTGTACGTTATGAGTAAATGTAAGATTTTGCATGGCATGGGTTTTATGCCATATCTTCTGATGAACTAAAGACATTTTGAGTGTTAAGTAAGATTAACATGGCAACTGAGGCCTTAGCATAGGGTGGGCTAAACAGTTAAGTTCCATAGTAGGGGCTCATATTCTTAGATACTAAACTAAGACTGAATGAAATTATATGGGCATAAATAAGAATGACATTTTATTATTGGATGTAGAGAATGGTAATAGAATACCATGTATATTTAAATGTGTAAATGAGCATAGAATGTGAAAAATGAGTAAGGTGTGTTAGAAATGAGCAATAGTTTTAATGAACACTTAATGAGAATGAAATAAGGAAAAATTAAATAATAAAGGATAAAAAGGCCTAGTGGCCGAAATTACCTCAAAGGCATGGGGACCTATAAGTTTTGATGCCATAATCTCTATATGTATTTGTGTGTGTATTGGAATGTGGTTCTATGCTATGTTTAATGATGAGCACGAAATATGACTATAAGAACATGAATGGCTAAATGGCCTATAATGGGGAATACACATGGTACTTCATGAATTATGAGAGTATTAATGTATACATGCTTTATTCCTCACATTTGAATATGAATATGATTATTTTCATGAAAGAAATGAAGTTTAAGACCTAAAATTTGTCTTAAATCCGAAATGAGCTTAAAAAGGGTCCTTGAAAGTATATTATTCCATATAATGACATTTTGATGTGTTTATAGGCATAAATTGATCTAAATGGATTTTATGACCTTAATTGAGTATGTATAGGTATAATACATGTTAAAAATCTATATGAGATGGATAATGTGATTTGTGGGGCATATGGCCCAAATATGGCATAATAGGGTGTTAAAATGAGCATGAATGCTAAAAATGATGTTTTCAATTGAAATAAATAATTCTTTCATGTAATGGCAAACATATGGAAATTAAAAGCCATATAAGCTTATTTAAAGAGGTGAAACTAAAAATAATGGTTTTTAGCCCATGAGATGCAATAACCTAGGAAATGGATAGGTTGACCAGTCAGTTAGGGTATATAATAGCTGCTAGGGCACTTTGGTGCTTAGATGAGATCTAAAGGTTCACTTTTATTTTTACCTATGGATATTTGTGCAGAGATCTTTAGATCATGTAGGTGTAGCTACAAGGTCTCGTGGGGGAATCCACTACGCAAGCATATGTGGGTGCAGTTGTAATGTCACGTAGGAGAAATCACTGCATAATTTTAGCTAGTGCAACAGATGAATGGTTTAAAATATAGGCTGCTGCATAAGTTACAATCCTATTATCCATAGGTTTGGGGTTATCCCCATGGGCATAAATTCAAATTATAAAGCTAACAACAAAAGTATTGCGTAAAGCTAGTCATGGTTTTAAATGATTGATAGGTACATGTATGGTATAAAATGGAACAATTTAGTCATTGTTTAGTTTATATCTTATTTTGCTTTACATGCATGACATGGATATCCTTATGCATGATATAGGAAAATTGGACATGAATGCATCATATTATCATTTGTATGAATGTTATGTAATATGTAAAATGGGTATGCATGTAAATGAATGGCATTTAACTATGACATGTTAAGAATGATAATTACCATATGTTATTTTGATTATAGCACTACATTTGTACAATATATAGGTAAGAAGGCTACATTTTAATGCTTAAAGCCTCAGGACAACAATATCTATCAAGAGAAGGCTTTATATTTGGTAAAGACTATTTATATTGAATAATTGTGATGCATAGGATGTAATCAAATGTATGTTGTAAAGGAATTAGCCTAAGGTTGTAATTAAATGTT
Source organism: Hura crepitans (assembly GCA_948208565.1). Taxonomy (NCBI): domain Eukaryota; kingdom Viridiplantae; phylum Streptophyta; class Magnoliopsida; order Malpighiales; family Euphorbiaceae; genus Hura; species Hura crepitans. The sequence goes on from CANXYI011660510.1 coordinate 3,783, forward strand.
AATAAAGGTTTCTTTTTGTATTTCAAAATGTGAAAACATTATTATATTGTAAAACTGCATGTTGTGTTGCACAATATCTCTTCGTGAGGTTGAGATATCTTGTGTTTGTGTTTGAGTGTTCTAGAGTGAATAGAGGATCAAATTGTGTTTGTGGAAGTGTATGAATAAGTTATAGAAGTATATTTTCTTATGCAAGTTACTGTTCAAAAAATTGTGATAATACCCGATACAGCCATTGTTATGCCAACTCCAACTGGATTCCTAAAGAAACCCAATAAGCAGTGCATTTCCCGCTAAGTCATCCAACCGAAAATTGTCCTCCAAATTCATTTATTTAACTTTTTACCAAATCCTTATTATTTGATTAAGTTCAGCTCCAAAATTGGTTCTGAATTTTTCTAGGCTCAACTTAGGGTCACACAAGTCTAATCATACCATACCTAGACATGCACAAACTTCTCAGATGATGCACTAAGCATTTCCATATGATCACTCACACATCTATGCTTCCATCCATAGTATAAGTGCATTCTTACACACGCATTTACACTTTCATGCGAATTAAGATAACTTACACATAGTACATGTCTCGACCATTCAAGAAATTCACCATAATCATGCACTAATCAAACATATCACATGGCAAACCATCATTTTATATAGTATAAGTCTAAAATACAAGCAAAGATAATTAGCTACACATACACAACATATAACCATATACCATAGGCAATAAATATCGCTTGCTATCACAAGATCAAACAACTAACCAAACCATACCCAGGCCAAAGCTCTCAACCAGCAACACATCCACACATCCTCACAAGGTAACTTCCTCTTTCCATCATCACTTAGCATTCACTTAACCATATTTTTAAAAGCCGCTTTAAGGTATCATAATATAAGAAACTTACCAGTAAAATTAACAACTTTTAAAATATATTTCTAGCCCTAATACTACATGGCATAAAGCAAATGCCCAAGTTCACATACCTCAATTTACAAAGGAGAAAACAACCACCACTTCAAGGTCTTTAAGCACCCAATTTCTAGCCCTTTAACCATGATAGCTTTCTCCTCCCTCCTTTATGCAACTTTAATCCTTAATTCACCTTAAAAACCACTCAAACATATACCCTTGGATGTTAGACTCCTCTAACATCCATTTATAGCCTAAAAATTACCACAAAAATCAAGAAAAAGGCATGAAAACTCACCTAAATATGCTTGTTAGACTGCCTCTAACTAGAAAACTTAGGGATTTTATATTAATCCATGGAAAGTCCTTTTTCAATATTTCTTCTTCACTTATATCCTTAATAAACAAGAATGATTTTCAGTGAGATTGATTTATTAAAACAAGTTGATGAAGTTGATGAAAGTGGTGCATCTCCTGCTATGTGGCATTAATTCTAACAACTAAGAGAGGAGAAAATTTATCTTCTTTATGAGTAGATTTTTCCACTTGTCACCACACATGGATAAGTGTCATGGCCCTTAGGCTAGCTAGCATGGTCCAAGTGGGTCCCACACCCTCACGAGCAATCTCATAAAGACTTAATTTTTGGTAGAAACTTTGAGAAACTTTTAAAAATCATAGGGATGCCAAAAAATTATGTCATTTATTTTAAAATTCCTATTTTAACCCCTTTTATGTGCTCATAAATTTTTGTAGCAAAATTCCATTGATAGAGCTATTTTTAGACTACTTTAGTTTGTGTGCTAGCCTAAAAAATTATGAGAATTTGTAAACGAGCTCAGATTTCAAAAAATTCTTTCACCAATAGACTCAATGGACTTTTTGAGTTTTAGTGTAAAATATTTTTGGGTCCGTTCAAGCATATCCTGGGTCATTCTCGGCCTGACATAATTTTATTACATTGATCAGTAGTCTTATAGCTCAAAATGAATTATTGGTTTAGCTAAAGTTTTAAATTTTGCTTCTTTTATCATTTTAAAGCCCCTCAAAGTTTCATGACAAGTGTCGCTACCTTGGATCTCATGTAAGTGACCTGACACCTCGGGCACACTTCTTAAACCTAGTAGCACTATTCACAATTCCTCAATACATGAGCAATACAGTTCTTTCCCTCTTAAGAAAATTTATTTCTCAAAATTACCTAAAGCAAAAGGAAGCAAATATTGTGCATTCATCTATTCTTCTGGCTCCCAAGTAGCCTTTTCAGTATTATAATATCTCTATAACACCTTAACTAGTGGTATGGATTTATTTCTCGGTTGTTTCACTTTACGAGCAAAAATCTGCACATGCTCCTCTTTATAGCTCAGGTCAGGTTGTACTTCAATATTTGTCATCAAAATCACATGTATAGGATCTAATATGTACCTTCTGAGCATTGAAACATGGAAAACATAATGCAAGCCTATGAGCTAGTGGTCAAACCCTTTCTATAATCACATAGGGTCTAATAAATTTGGGACTCAGCTTTCCCTTTTTCCCAAATCGCAATACCTTTTTTCCATGGAGAAACTTTCAAAAACACTTTTTACCTAGCTACATACATAATATCGCTCCATTTCAAATCAATATAGGATTTTTGTCAATCAACTGTAGTATTTAGCCTATCTCTAACCACTTTCACTTTCTCTTCAGTATCTTTGATAAGATCAACACCAAAAATTTTACTCTCCCTAACTTCACTCAAACACAGAGGAATTTTGCATCATCTGCCATACAAAGCCTCATAAAGTGCCATTCCCAAGCTAGACTAATAACTGTTACCATAGGCAAATTCTACCAAGGAAAGGTACTGATCCTAGCTACCTTTAAACTTAATTGCATAACTACATATCATATCTTAGAGTACCTATATCACCCTTTCTAACTGTCTATTAGTCTAAGGATGGAAAGTTATACTATAGGTTAATATGGTGCCTAATGATTCCTATAGTTTCTTCTAAAATCTAAAAGTGAAGTAAGGATCTTTGTCAAAAATAATGCTCATTGACACACCATGAAGTCTAATTATTTCATTCACATACAGTCTAGCTAGCTTCTCTAAAGAATAATCCATCTTGACTAGAATAAAGTAAGTTATCTTTGTCAATCTGGCAATAATCACCCACACAATATCACATTTACCTCCGGTCATAAGTAAACCCATTACGAAATCCATAGTCACCTTTTCCCATTTCCATTCTAGTGTTGCTATAGGATGCAACAATCTAAAAGGAACCTGGTGTTTAGCTTTCACCTGTTGACATGTCAGACACCTTACAATATATTCTGTTACATCTCTTTTCATACCAGGCCACTAATAATGAGACTTCAAGTCTAAATACATCTTTATCCTCCTATGATGCATAGAGTATGGAGCATCATATACCTCCTTTAGTATTGCAACCTCAGGTCATCTGTACTAGGTAGACATAACTTGTTCTGATAATACAAACATCTATCCTCTATCAATTCAAACCCTGTGTCCTTCCCCTCTTTAACTTTACTAGCCATCTAAACTAGTTGTTCATCATTCATCTGAGTCTCTTTAATTTACTATTTAAAATTTGTTTTCACCTATAACTCAGCCAATAGAGCATTTTCTAAAGTATACTGCAATTTGGCATTCATGGCTTTCAGAGTTACCACAAATTTTCTACTCAAAGCATCTACAACCACATTTGCTTTCCCTAGGTGGTAATTAATCAATCAATAAAAATCTTTTATTAGTTCTAACCACCTTCTCTGTCTCAAATTCAACTCCTTCTGAGTGAGGAGGTATTTTAGACTCTTATGATCTGTATAAATATAACATTTTTCACCATACAGGTAGTGTCTCCATAATTTTCAAAGCAATAAAAATAGCAATTAGCTCCAAGTCAGAAATAGGATTGTTCTTTTTATGTTGTTTCAACTGCCTTAAAGCATAAGCTATTACTTTTTCATCCTGTATTAACACATAGCCTAAACCATTTAATGAATCATTACTATACATTATGAAATCCTTACCCTATTCAAGTTGAAATAGGATAGGAGCTTATGTTAGCATCTTCTCTAATTTCTCAAAACTCTTTTGACACTAATCATCCCATTCAAATCTCACATTCCTCTTAACTAGTCTGGTCAAAGGAGTAACAATGATAGAAAACCCTTTCACAAATCTCCTATAATACCCTATTAAATAAAAAAAACTTCTTATTTTTGCCACATTCTTTGGTGCTTCCCATTCTAACACTACCTTCACATTACTAGGGTCAACTATGATCCCATCTATTAAAAATATGTGCGTTAGAAAAGCAACTTCATTCAGCCAAAACTCATACTTATTGAGCTTGGCATACAATTATTTCTCCCTCAGAGTTTGTAACACAACTCTATGATGCTGCTCATGTTCTTCCTTATTTCTAGAATAAACTATAATATCACCTATGAACACCACCACAAACTGATCCAAATAAGGTTGTAAAGCCCTATTCATGAGATCTATAAAAGTTGCAAATTCATTAGTGAGCCTAAATGGCATCACTAAGAATTCATAATGCTCGTACAAGGCTTTAAAAGCAATTTTAGGAATATCAGCCTCTTTTTTTCTTAATTGATGATATCCAGATCTCAAATCAATCTTTAAGAACACACCTGCACCTCTCAACTGATCAAAAAGATCATTAATTCTAGGTAAAGGGTATTTAATTTTCATGGTCATCTTATTTAACTACCTATAATCAATACATAATTAGAGTGATTCATCTTTCTTGTATATAAAAAATATAGGTGCTCCCTAAGGAGATAAATTGGGTTTGATAAAACCTTTATCTAACTAGTCATATAGCTATACTTTTAGTTCTTTAATTCACCAAGTGCCATTTGATAAGAAGTAATGGATATTAGAGTTGTTTTAGAATATACAACAATTTCAAAGTCAAGTTCTTTCTAAGGTGGTAAACCTTACAATTCATTTGAAAACGTATTAGGAAATTTAGAAACAATAGGGATATATTCATGATTAAAATTGGAAACATTCATGTCAATGGCAAAAGCCAGATATGCTTCACACCTTTTTTAAAGAAGTTTTTGTGTTGTAATAGTAGAGATATGATTATTCAAAAGACTTCTCTCATCATCCACTATCACATTCTATCCCTCTACTATTTAGAGGGTCAATTTCTTATATTTACAGTCAATTATGGCCTAATGCTTAATCAACCAATCAATTCCTAGGATCACATCAAACTCATGAAATGGTAGATCAATTAGATTAGTAGAAAATTGATATCCTTAAATCACTAGAAGACATTGTCTATGTACCCTATTCACAATCACACTCTGTCCTATAAGATTACTAACTTTGATATCTATACCAACATGTTCAGGCTCTAACCCTTTATTCTATGCTTATGTAGTACATATATATGAATGTGTAGAACTAGGGTCTATTAATGCCAAAACTAGAACATCAAATAAATAAAAAGTACCAATTATGCATCTAGTGTTATAGTCTTTTCTCTGGCTCTCATAGTATACTATTTGGTAGGAGCATGAGCCTTAGATCTTATACCTTGAATAGCACTAGACTACTCTCCTCTATTCTACCTCTACCCCTATTTTGAGGTGCTACATTAGATACCTATGTTTGAGTACCCTCTAACAATTCTTAGGAGACTCTATTTTATAACGGTCTTTGACACCACAGTGAAAACACTCTTCTCTTTTAACTAGTCTACACTGCCCCTAATGTCTCTTGTTACAGGTATTATAAGTCGGAGGTCTATTTTTATTACCCCTTGTACCAAAAGCACTATCAACTTGATGAGGCAATCGAGGTCTGCTTATAAAAGCTTATCCAGATCTTTGGAAATGTTCCTATCTTTACCCCTGATACCCTCACTAATACTAGGGCCTAGGGTAAGACTGTGTTTATGATTAACCCTCTCTTTTTTTTTTACCATCCCCTAGCACTACACTGGACTATCATATAGTGAACTACCTCTTTCTCTATAAGAAATCCTTCTTTTCTTGCATCATTTCTTCCATATCATATGCAGCTACCACCAATACTATAAAATCTTTCTCTCTAGGGTTTACTATCAATATTCTCACCTTTAAATTCAACCCTGCAAAGAATTTCTTCCATTTCTCTTCTTCATTGGGAATTAACTCTTCAGCATACTTTAGCAGCCTAGTGAATTCTTTCCCACACTCTAACACTATACTTCCTCCCTGCTTCAAGTTCAGGAATTCCTATATCCTCTTGTCTTTATATGAGTCTGGTATATATATCTTCTTGAACTCTTTAAGGAAAAATTCCTAGGTCAAATCTGCAAGTGCTTTTCTCCTCTTAATAGTGTTCCACCAATTGTAGTCTTCTTCCTCAAGAAGATAAGTGACATACTGATAATTTTCTTCTTCTGTACAATTCAATTACTCTAAAATTTTAAATGTTCTTTCTAGCTAGTACTCAGCTCTGGCACCATCATCCTCCTTCCTCCCTAAAAATCAATAGCTCCCATCTTTTTTAGCCTTTTTAAAGGCATTTTCTGTGGAGGTGGTACTAGAGCTTGAGGAGGTGGAGGTGGAGCAACAACAGTAGTATGTCTGAGCAAGTTCACTATCTGCTATAACAGAGCATGAAATGTTTTTACTTGTTGTTGACTAGGCACTTGTGGTTTATGGCTACTGTGCAACATTAATAGGTTTAGGTACTGATGCACTACCTGCCCCTT